>JAZGTK010011263.1:0-15742 GCA_036877625.1 Ambastaia sidthimunki | reverse complement strand
CCAAAACGTTCTTAAATTCATTTTAGAAATCAGAAAGAAATCATTTCAAATGTTCTTCAAGGACAGAGCAGGAGAAGATTGTCCAGCAGCAGCAGCAGGTCGGCTGCTTCAGATGTTCAGTACTGTAACTGTGTTTGGCTTGAGGTGGTGGACCCTGCAGCAGCTCCGCTCGTGAGTCTGAATGAAGGTCTTGCTTCTGTTCTGGTTTTTACTCAGGGATCATCTCCATGTATCTGTGTTTTCTGGCTCAGCAGTGCAGAAATAACAGCTTTGATTTCATCTCACCTCCGCCCACTAGCTTTTGCTAACACACGTTTACACCTCAAGCGCCCGACCTGCGACCTGTGCGCAAACACACACCTGATACAGCAGCTGTCACGTCACTGAAGACACTCTTACACAGATCCAGTTCAGTATGAAGAGATCGGTACAGGTGTGCAGATCTTTACAGTATGACATCTAGATGAACAGAAGAGCTCAGAGAAGAATTCAGTAACAACTGTTTGGGAAAATGTTGAGCTCTCTTTTAAAACTCCAGAGGAGATGTTCTGTTAATATCCTGTTTCACTCAGAGATGTGTTACAGTACAGAAAAATAACAGCTTGTGGATGTTGTTTCATGTCACTGTTTGAAGTTTACTGTACGACACTATGATGATACTGATACTGAGCATGTGTGAGGCTGGAACTGCACATCTTGTGTGAGGCTGGAAAACATCCAAACGCTGGAGTTTGGAGAGCTGCCATTTAACTTGTGTCAGGTTTTATTGAAATGAATAGCACCTCTGTTGCGTCGCTCCTCAAACGAGAGCTTCATGCTGAGACTCTCTGCAGCGCCATAATGACACCAATTAAACAAATTATTCCAGCCGTTATCAGACGCAGAACTCACGCAGTCATCCGCCCACCCTCACACCCACCCTCACACCCTTCATCACTGCTCTTCATTCCCTCCTGACTGTATCTGATTCAGACAAACACAGAGCTGCATATCAAACCCTGCTGGACTCATGTGAGGTAAAACATTCAGGAGAATGTGGGGAAGATTTCACCATTGATCTTCAGCTTCACTGATGTAGCACATTTATTTTTAAGTTAAAACCTCTAATCAAACAGCTTAAAACACATGTTATTAGCAAGAATACCTTAGCAACTGCATAGCAACACCTTGGAAACCATCAAAACACTTTAGTGCTGATTATTGCACAACAGCAATTCACATTTACTTCAAACAATATAAAAATGCAGCAATGAGAGCAGCTTGATTTTATGTGAGGAAGCGTCTCAGAGTTTAAACAGTAACCTGTAACAGCAGCAGGAAAAAATATGTGTGCACCCACAAAATTCCCAGAGGTGTCTCCCCTGGAGACGTTTGAAACAGGGAAGGAAGGATTTCTGGAGCTGGTCTGGTTTGATTTCTGACAGGTGAGGGATGCAGATAATGTAGCTGAATTTTTTGCATGTTCTCTTGTTTGCTTGAGTCTAAACGTTTTGTTCAAATAAAGTCACAATGTGTTGTAAAAGAAGGCCTTGTGATTGTGGGATTCCTGCAGTTTAAACATGAAAACTGATGAAGTTTTACACCTCAAACAATGACAGCTGTGTTGTGAGAGAATGTGTGAATTTCTTTTTGATTCTGAATCATCTCATAATGTCAACAACTCCAAACGCTCTCGGCTCTCATCCACTGCAGGCTGCAGTCTCTTTGAGAGCTTTCATGACAACCTGTGAGGTTTTCTTCTGCCTGAAACACGTGTCTTAACAAACACTTCATCTGGGCTTTGGAAGAGTTCCTCACATCTTTTTGAGGGAAAAACACTCACACACCTGCTGAAAACCTCAGTCTCCAAATGTTTCTCACTGAAATCCCTGAACGTGATTTGTATGAACTGGATTTGTATATTTGTTAAAGAACATGTGAGTGGTGTTGTCTATGAGAAACTGCAGTTGTCAGAACTTTACTTTGGGTTTGCTATAGTCTCCAGATGTTTTATCACACACTAGCTTTAAGTGCAAGTGCTTAGAAAAGTGAAGCACAACTCAAGCCATGCATGAGACATCATTCATGCCTGGAACTGAACTCACTCAAGTGTTTCTTACAGTTGAGATCTGCATGAGTTCAGCATAATAAGGCTGCTTATCTTCTCCTGCTCATGATGTCTCCTTCACTCTTAGAATGAAGCATTATCTCCACTCATGATGGAGCTACAGGGAAGCAGAGAGTTGCTCTCTGTATCTTGTTCCTGTAGCTCCACTGGTAGAGTGACATCACAGATGGCTTTAACTGCAGAAACTGTAGCGATGCCTCACTCAGTTTTTTCTGTCTGTTCAGAAATAAACATATTCATTTACAGCATGAATCATTCAAAAAGTTCTTTCCAGTTGTTAAAGCTCTTAAACGGCTCAATTCTCAGAAAAACATCTATTAAACATCCATTCATGGTATTACCAGGGTTTTTGAAACATGGTTGTAGAAACATGGTGTTTTAGAAATAAGTGTTCAGCAGTAAACCAACATATATTTGACCTCAAAGCTAACAGGCATCGATTAAAAGCCACAGAATTCAGCTCTGATACAGCAGTAAAGTGGAGTAATCGCACTCAAAGGACCGGAAGACTTCTCTTTATCTCTGCAGTACCAAAACTGGACCCAGAGGAGTTTGAAGTGAAGTTTCAGTGAGGACAGAAATCAATGGATCTGTGAACGCTGAAAAACTCTCAGCACAGTTTCACCTGAAATCAGAGCAACACTCTTCAACACCAGATTAGAAACGCTAGGAAAGTAAAAACGACACACAGACTTAAAGAAACAAGCTTGATCTTCAATGTCAACACAAAACCTCTTTCACACCCACTTTACTCATGTGACATATCTCAGGGGTTTATTGGACTGCAGAACAGAGCCAGACTGACAAAACAAGACCAAAGAGCAATTATAGGTTCAGATATTTTAGGTTCACTGTTATGTTTAGTTTTTATTCTTGTAATGCGTCCTGAGTGGATCAGGAAAATGAATTCTGATCTCATGTCCACTGAAACTGTGTCTGATGACTTCAGAGGAGATCAGTTGAAGATCTGGGTCAGATCAGAGGCATCTGAAATCAGACTGAAGACACAGAAACACAGATGCTGAGCGAGATCTTCTCCTTTATTACCTTCAAAAGTACAGTGCTGTTTCTCTCTATTTCTCGTTCTGATCTCAGAACCTAAATTACATTTCATTAAAATCAATGTGGAATTTTAACTGTTTATCTTATTGGTCATGATTGAGTAAATTCAGATGAAACATGATCAAAACTTGTTTCACGTCAAACAGCGTCAACTTATCTGACCACTGTGACACATTCAGACACTCAAACGTGAGATGAGTGATGAAATCTAAAATAATTCAATGAGAAATGGCCATATCTGACTTCTGATTGTAAATCTAAAGACAGTATGAGACATTATCTCTGAAACTATAGAAGAGACGTGTTTGAGATTATTCAAGTCTGTTTCTCAGGAGAAAAGTCTCAGAAACATGTGAGATTTTACACAGATTGAACAAATTAAAGCAAACTTACCATCAATATAAAATCCACACACCTTTCATTCAATACTGACACACAAAATACTGGGCAGTTTGAGTGGGCGTGTCATGTGCTACAGGTCATGGAAACGTTCACTGACTCCACCCACAGCAAGTCAAGCGTGCACCAGACATCTGCAGAAGCTCTAATGGAGTCACGTCTTGTGAAGAGGGGAAAGAACATTATTTATTCAGACACAAGCACAACAGATTCTCAGAATCTGATCTTCTTTGTTTCTCAATTCAAACAAACAAAGCAGAGTTTTGAGCCCACCACAGAGACACAATATTGACACAAATAGTTTATATATTGTTGATATATTTCAACATCATCATGACACACACAAAATCTTTATATAATGAAGATATAAGATGTTGAGAGCACAGATACATTTTCAGAGCACCTCTGCTGTACCTCCAAATGTGCCTGTCATGTTAATCTTGCAGTAATGAAAGTTCATGTAGCAGCACAAAGACACGGCCATGAAAACAGAAGAGCCCTTCAGCCTGCTTCTCTCCTGAAGATTTACTGCTGCTGAATGAGAATCAAACATGAACGTTCCCACCTTAAGTGACTGATGAAATATTGCTAATGGAAAAGGACATTGTGACAGGAGATTTACGGCCGCGTGAGTCTCGTTGGACAGGATGATAATCCTGGTGACAGTCCAGCCTGGATTTCAGCATTTGTGGATCACTACAGGAGTGTGGAGCTGTCAGACTGCATGCGTGTTCCTGTGTCAGGTATAACCTTCAAAACAAACTCGTTTAACCAGGGCTCAGATGAACAGAGACAGTTAAAACACTGAGGCTCATTTTTTATTTGGTTATGTTTCACTGTAACCAATTCTGTAACTCCATTTCTGGATTTATTAACACTGTACAATCATACACACTATCACTGTGATATAATAGCAGCAACATCAGCTTATTAAACTCATGAAAGGAATGTGCTGACATTAAATGTCTCCAGTGTGAAGATGGTGGCGGAAGCAGAGAGATACAGACACATTATAAAACTGAACAGAGTTTCAGACTCTGAAGAGGAAAACTAATGGAAATGTAGGAGTGACGGCACGGCTCTGTGAAACAGATGTTTCTTCTCACAGTTCCCACCTGCCGCTTCCTTTTCATTCTGTTTTCAAGATGTCTGTCCTCTCTGCACCACGGGACGCATTAATGCACCTGTTTAAAACACAGCTCTCACCCCCCGGTGTGACACTGTCGCTCAGCCGCAGACTGACAGTTTGACAGTTATAGAGCAAAGCATGCTGGGAAACGTCCCCTGTTGCTGTGTTGACAGCGGACTTCTGGGACCTGAGACAAGCAGATGAGTGGAAGTTCTTGCTGGATGTGGGAACATTCTTGCTAAATGTTTAGCCTGAACTACACCAACTACCTCAAGCTCCCACAAGACCCTTCGTCTTAAGTCTGTAAATAAAAGACTGGAGACATTTATATACAGCTGCTTGTATTATTTCTAGTCTTTTAGTTTCTAGACCCTTCAGAGTCTCACAGGAGAGAATCACACGTTCACTCAAAGCAAGAGTTTAAATCCTTCTCTGCATTCAATCTTCTGAAGTTCACTGAGGACACGACGCAATCTTTTCTGTCACTGCGAGAAAAACTTGCAAAAAAGTTTTCCATTAGAAAAGTGCATGAGGTACCTCAGAGCTGCCTCAGATCTGTGAGTTAAATGAAGTTTCACAAAGTCATTTGCAGGTTTATTTCCCCGATGAGTGTAAACATGAGTCAAAACATGACTTCCACGTTCAGCCCAACACAGTTTAAAAACCGAACACAACAGTGTTTGCTATTGGTACAGAAGTAACGCTTTACTCCTCTATTATATCTCATTACAGCTCTGTGGATCTTCTCATACTGCAGTGTGATGAGCACAGATCACAGAGCAGTAATCAGACATCAGATTGCTGGTGCTAACATGTCTGAGAACAGCTCCACACTGAAGTCATCAGGTGAGGTTTGATTATCTCAACCAGAAGCTGCATTTATCACATTGATTTTCCACCCGAATCACTTCATAGCTGAACCTGTGAAAGTGTTTGTAACAGGAAAGTGAAACGTGTCTGCAAACAGACCTCATGCTGTGCTGACTGCCTGAGAATCACTGAGACTCTCATCCAGACTATAAATGACTCTGCAGCAGCAATAAAGTCCAACAGAAACACGGCCAAAACACCTCAAAATAAAAAGAAAACTGTGTGTTTCATCTGCTATGATAAACCTCTGTGCTCTAATTTAATCTTTCTGTCACCTGCTGTAACTGTCTGCCACTTCTGCAACCCACAAAACCAAAAATCTCCAGCAGAGGAGAACATTTTATCAGAATACCATCCTGATTCTCCGGCAGATCCCCAGATCAAGAAGAGCTTCTCTCTCTCTCTCTCTCTCTCTCTCTCTGGTGTTATCTGAATAAAATATTCACATTCATTCATTCTGAATTAAAGGTTATGTCATCATTTACTCACCCTTGAGTGGCTCCAAACACGCGTGATGTTCTTTCTTCTGTGGAGCAGAACAGTGCAAGAACGTCAGAGGAACATTCAGTCATTCTGCAATTGTTCTATACAGTAAAAGTGAATGGAGATTGTCAAACATCAAAAATGACAGAACAATATAAAAGTCCTCTGACTAATACATGAAGTCTTCTGGAGCTCTGTGATCCATTGTGTGAGGAACAGACTGATTTAAGATGTTATTCAATCAAAAATCAAATCTGAGCCAGACGACAGAACACTGAAAAAACTCAATGCAAAACAACGTAAGAGTTTTCAGGCTTGTATCTTTGTTATTGTCTGAGCCGAGACATTATTAAAAAACAGAGATTATCCATCAAAAATTCCCTGAGATCATCACTTTGCTTTGGGAAGCATCGCTAAAGGTGATTTTATTATCTAAACTGGTAAACTCAGTAAGATTTCTTTGAAGAAATACAGACACACTTGGCTTCATTTTAAATTCATTGTTTTGTCAGACAGTTTCTTGTTGACCAAGCGCTTCACACAAAGGGCAATAAAATGCTAAACCTCAGAAATGTTGTGTGTCCACCTGCGGAGGTCAAAATAATGCTGCACCAGCTGCTCCGTTTCATTTATGAGCTTTGCAGTTTTTGCAAAATTTAAAACTGATGTCTGATTTTATAGCAATTAAACACTAAATAAACACAAAAACACAAGGTTGAAGTAAATCATGTTTATGAATGTAGTATAAATGAAATGCTAAAACAGGACATGCATTAAAACCTTAAAGAAAACAAAACTTACTTTATATACTTATTTAATGTGCATAGCAGGTTTTCTGAATCACATTTAATTTGTTTGGTGTGCAGTCTAATATTGATTTAAAATAAACAGAGAATAAAATACACACAAAATGAAGGTGAAAGCCAAGAGACACACACAAATCAATTCAACACAAATGCAGCAACAATGAAAAGAAAATCTGATCAGCAGTATGAAAACATGATCTGTTCTGTAGCTTATGACAATATCAAGATATTTGTTTTTGTTTACAGAATGAATCACGCATCAGATTATATAATGATGACACACTACAAATGTGTTAGAACATCATACAAACATGAATAGATTATACATATATATACATTATACATATATATTATACATATATATATATATATATATATATACCTGAGCACATTCACTCATTCAGACATGTGATGAAAGTCTGTTTAAACACAATGAGTCAGACTCTGTTAATCTGATTGCATTTGCAGAGAGAGAGAGAGAGAGAGAGAGAGAGAGAGAGAGAGAGAGAGAGATGTGGTATATATCTGCTGACATCTGTACATCCAGCCACACACACACTCAGACACACACGCTCACTCAGATGTGTGTATGACAGACAGCTCAGATCTTCTACGTGTTGTGTTTCTCTGTCTCTGTGTCTCACTGACAGTCAGAGTTTATACCTGTAAGACAAGAGTCACACATAATCTCACTGCTCTGAGGGCAGATGCACACAGTGGATTTGTGAGTCTTGCTTTGGACGGCGTGTTGCTGACTCAGCTCATGTTTGCAGCCATCGACACTTTCATTTGCAAACACTTAAGCTCAGTTTGTTCTAATTATCAAGCATCTGATGAGCTTTTGAGGGGAAATCCTGCAAAAGTCTAATTGTTTATTGACACTGTGCATCCATTTAAAACCAGCTCAGACTGTTACTGTACATGAGTCATCAGCTGCAGTCTGAACTCACTGCAAACTGCATCAAATCTGAAAACAGGACAAATACTGAACACCTACTGTATGCTAAACAAATACTGTATGCTGAACACATACTGTATGCTGAACAAATACTGTATGCTGAACACCTACTGTATCCTGAACAAATACTGGGTGTATATAACACATAAACAGAGAACAAACTCATTACACTGTCTTGTGTTGCTGTAGCAGTACAAGAGTTAAATATATTAGAAAACATGTATAAGATTTACCATCAACTAAGAGTTAATGCAGATCTATGAAAACATGAAGAACAGAACATCAGTCTGTCTGTCTGAACACAGAGGAATGTCACTGAACATCATTTATTTACTCCACTGAGCTGCCCAGAATTCATGCAACACCAGCTATTAACACTGCGGTTACTGTTACAATATTACAAACAAATACAGGATTGACCTGGGCCACCCTTAACAAGCGCTTAGCAACACCCTAGCAACCACTCCAAAAACATTATTGATCTTTATTTTTGAGCAGTCATATCACTAAAGATCTCACTGTTTCACTGTTTCAAAGTGCAAGTGCCATTTGATATTACAGTAACTGCTGTCACTGTTTTCAATCAAACTGTGGTGAATGTTTATAATGGACATCTGAGTTTATTGTCGTAACTCGTGATAAGCTGCACAATGACAAAAGACAGTTTTTTTTTCTTTGTTTTCAATTGATTTATTTCAATCAGCTTTATGATCCGAACTGAAGTGTAACTCAGTGAAGTGTTAAGCGCGCACACACGCACACACACACACGCAGACACACAAACACGCACACACACACACATGCACACACACACACACGCACACGCACACACACACTCCCTGCATGTGTGTTTAGAGAGAAAATCTTCCCCGTTGGCAGCAGGTACAATAGCTGGCAGTACCCCTGTTACTATGGCAACAGCCCTTCATTTGTTTTCTGGTGATTCTTGCCCTGACTGTGTGTGTGTGTGTGTGTCACACCACATAAAGCTAAAAGAAAACATAAACAAGGTCCATCTTATGATGTTAAACAAACATGTGACACTAAAAAAATTTAATTTACATCTCAAACTGAGCTGAATTGTTTCCCAAACTCTGGTTATCATGTAAATGTTCATAAAGAGCATCAAATATATTTGAAGTTATATTTTTCTATAAAATACAAACAGTTTTCTGTTGTGTTTTCTGTGATGTGAGCTCATGTTTCTCTGCACTCACTGTCCTCATGTCCTGAACATTTCAATAATTCAGCTCTTCACAAAGTCCTGAATGAGGTTTCTGAAGTCTGTGTCCAAACCTGCCTCACTAATGCAGCACCTGAAATAAACCTTATCTGAAAAACAGTTTGTGAATACTGGGAAAAATGTTTCATTTTAATTTAATTAAAACTTTTTTAGTCAACAATTATTTTATTTTGCTGAAAAAGATTCTGAAATGGTTCTTTGCTGCCTTAGATTATGACCAAAACAAAATTTCTTAGAGATCTTAGAGAAATTTCTCCCACAACTTTCTATAAAACTTGATTCTGATTGGTCAACCGCAGCATTCGGCAGGCAATTATTTTTGCATAATGACAGCTAAACAATCTGACTGTTGTCCAGGCAACCAGTTTGCTACATATCTGTACTAGTTTAATGTCCTGATCACCCTGTCAAGCTGTGTTTTATAATAATGAAGGACTGGCTGACTGTACACACAATATTTTTAGTAGCTAATCATTTTGAACAGTGTTTTTGCTGATCAAATTTAGTTTCCCAATAAATGTGCTTAAATCTACTCAAATACTTTTAATACAACATTTAATACTTTTACATTTAAATGGAAACATTTTGCCCATATTACTTTCAGTAGCAAAACATCACATGTGTCTGCTGGAAACAGTTAATTCTTTTTTTGTTAGAAATGTAATTGTGAAAATTAACAGAACAAAACAGAATAAAAATTGACATCACCAACTTTCCTCTCAGATAATGTGCAGGTGAAGTAAAACTCAACAAATATCAACAGAGTGACATTAACAGTGTAAATGTTGGCACAGGAGTTGGAACAACTGTTGTGTACAAGCCCACTGTACAAACAAACAAACAAACAAACAAAGAAAGAGATCTCAAATTCACAAATATTCTGCATTACAGTCACGTCTCATAAATATCACACTCAACAAGTAACAAACATACAGAAGATTTTCACCTTTGACCCGAGGTCTGATCTCATCATCTGTTTAATTAGCCTGAAACAAACAACCTGTTCCAGTTATTCAGAGCAAACACACTTCAACAGAGATTTTCAACAGCCTGTTCAATGGTAAACACTTCAGAAAACGTCAGCATTGATTCCCACAACAAACTGAAACTAGATTCCTACACAAAATATTCTGCTTTTCTGTGCAAACTCTCCTCCTGCCAGAGAGTTACTCTGCATTTGCTGAAGTGTTCAGAGTTAGTATTTTTAGTGTATTGTTATGCGGTTACTAGGGTGTTTTGAGTGGTTGCTAGGTGATTACTGGCTCAGAATTGCTCCATCAATGTCTCTGTGGCTCAGGTCGTTCAGTGAAGGTCTGGGGGATTTTTCTATGGCAGGTCTGATTGCAGTAACGTCTGTCTTTAACATTCTGCATGATCTGAGCCGTTATCAGATGAGTGAGTTACACACCTGAGTTTAATACTCAAATCCCTTACAGTAAGTTTGAGCAACAGTAAGCGTGAAAACATCCTGCACCAGAAACGAGGCTGCAGCATTAAAGCAGAGTTATTTATGAAGTTCTGGTTTGATGTAGAAAAGCTTTCAAGGTGAAGACTGGAAAAGTGCTCAAAGCTTGAATCAATAGAAGCAGAATGTTTTCATGAAGTTGTTTAGGTGAGAGGTGCTGATTTCTAATCAGTCTCTCATTTAATCCACAGAGACGGTTGATGATTAAAAACACAAACACGTCAGCTACAGCGTGTGCAGGATCCACAGTATTCTGACTTACACCATACGTTTATACACCGTGATATTTACATGACCGAAACACAGTATCATCCCCAAACCATATACAACACACAGAAATACTGCAGTGCCCATAACATTACAGAATCCCCACTTTCCACAATCAAGACTGATGGTCAAGATACATGATGAATACTGATGCCAGACACACAGACTGACAGAGAGAGAGACAGACTGACAGAGAGAGAGAGAGAGAGAGAGAGAGAGAGAGAGTGAGAGAGAGAGAATGCATCACATGAGCAGCAGGTAAATGTGACACTGGCTCATTTTAAAGCTCATCTGATAACTCATGAGACGCTCGTCACACCTCTGAACCTCTGAAATATGTCAGAAATAAAGTCAAGCCAGACAAAAGCAAACGTCAAACTGTCTTCACAGGCAACAAAAAATATACAAATCTATTCTTGCTCACAGAAGGAAATTGTTTAAATGTGATGAAAGCGCTACACTGTTACTGACACTTACTGAAACATTTCCAGTTAATCTAATTAGTATTTCATTATAAGTGAGAGACACAAATGAGAAACATGTAGAGATGTTTAAATCTGCTGAGCTCATGTCCTGCTCTGTCTGTCTATCACTGTAATATTACAGATTACAGGCTATTACGTTATCAAGGTGCATTATGGGAAACGGTTGAGGAAATAGATGTAATTAACCATTAAATCTATCACAGCTGCTTGAAGACTGAAATGATGACAAGATCACATCTCATATGTCATCAGATGAGTTCATTCATGTGATTGTGAAGAGGTGATGGTTTGATGGTTCAAAGGTTATGGAGTGTGGGCAGTGTGGCGGGGATGAATGACTCGTGACAGTGTTATAGAGACCAGTGTGAAGTGAGATGAATCGGCACCAGAGGAAAGAGATGTTTTCTAATCTCTTCACTCCAGTTGTTCAGATTTATGATGCAACGGGTCAGAAACAGCAGTTTGAGACTGAAGATTTTATGTGTTCTGACAGGACTGTGGGCCAAACTGAACACAGGTTATATTTCCGGTCCAACAGTGACGTTACTGCAATACCAACAAACAGAACCCATCACAGCCTCTGTTTATAAGTCTCACTACGAGTTTCATCACCATTCATTAAAATTCAACCGTGCCTGTAGGTAACACACACAGGCGGTTTATAAACACAGCCACTGATACCAGCCTCATCTCTCTCTCTCTCTCTCTCGTCCCTGTGTCTGATGTGATGGAGTCAGACTGTGAGTTCATAGGTGGAGACAAACCTGCTCACAGCACACACACACGCATACACACACACACACACACACGCATTCAGTCTCAGGGTGTAACGAGACCTTCAGTGAGGTTCAACAATTCAGAGTAATCAGCTCACTGTCAGAACAACTGAAACTACAACACAGCCAGAACAACAGTGACCATCTCTGCTCAATACAACAGCAAACACTCCCACAACATCATCACACAATACAGTAACACTCACCACAACATCATCACACAATACAGTAACAATCACCACAACATCATCACACAATACAGTAACAATCACCACAACATCATCACACAATACAGTAACAATCACCACAACATCATCACACAATACAGTAACAATCACCACAACATCATCACACAGTACAGTAACAATCACCACAACATCATCACACAATACAGTAACAATCACCACAACATCACACAATACAGTAACAATCACCACAACATCACACAATACAGTAACAATCACCACAACATCACACAATACAGTAACAATCACCACAACATCATCACACAATACAGTAACACTCAAGCAGTGTGTGATGAAAACACTGAAACATCACTCAAATACAAAACTACAGCTCCACAAACAGACACATCAATCAAAAACGGAAACTGGAAAACAAGACATGCGTGGACCAAAAATTAGATTTGTAAACAACTAGATTTAGACACAGGTTAAAAAAAATATTTAAACACTTAACAGCAGATTATTAAACTTCAATGTTGACATTTTTGTTTGTTTTATGTTGTTCTCTGAAGTCTCATAGCAGCTAAATACCATCAAACTCACATATAATCATCACACAAGAAGCTCAGCAGCAGGACAAACTTGGGATTCTCTAGAAGGTTCATTCAGACCTGACAGGGTCAGAGGCAACGTCACCTTGGCAACAGAAAACAGCCAGACTGAAAGGTTGGTGTTTGGAGGGGGAGTGAATCTGCCATCATCTGCTGAGTTCTGCCGTTTCTGTAGCCTGAAGGAGAAAAACACCAACAACACAAACTCACTGTACAGGAGACATTTCTAAACATGACACCAACACACACACACACACGTAAATGCATTAGATATTTAAACCAGCAGCTCTCTTACAGCATGTTTAAAGACTGCATGTCTGTTTCTGCAGTATATTGTACATAACAGGTGAATTTTCCCACAATGCAACACACAACTGGACTCAGTGTCTCAGAATAAGGGGAGTAGCTGTGCACTAGTATACTGTCATTTCATCTGAGGGCACGACACCAGATTCAATGCAGTGACACATAACATCAGTATGTTAATAAATGAACTCATACCAGATAGTTTTACTGCAGGAGACAGTTAAGCTCCTGGATTTACAGCTGAAACACTTTTATACATCATATTCACTGGGAATTAATGTACGGGGCTGCATTTTTAATCAAAATGAGCTTGTTTTTATGACAGTAATAAAATTATTCAACGCTTTCAGATGCCAAATGCAGATTTTGACTCCTGGAGCAAAATGGCAGCACACCAAACCACAAACTCACATCAGAAGTTTTGAAGGAAAGCGTTTGGGGAAAACGTGAGATTGAACGGGAAACAAACACAGACAACTGTTACCTGTGAGATCTGGCAACACTTTCTGAACAAGATTTTTCCGGACATGCCTCATCTGTGCTTTAAGAATCTTCCCTCCAAAACTCTAGCAGTGTTGCTGGATAAGATGATAACAGACACACTGTGCTAAAGTTTCTCTCATCTCCATTTTATTCAAATGGCTGAAACAAAACTTCCCTACAATAACAAAAACAAGACTTAAATATTTAAGAATTACCCAAATTTACCTTATTGTCACTTTCAGCTGAGCACAACATCTGATCCTGGATCTGTCCTTCCATCCCTCACTGAATTCTGCCAACCAAACAAAACTGATCTGAGCACTCATTCATTCCACAGATCTGTCTGTAAATCATTTACACTCTCCCTGTCACACTGATCTGGAGTCAGCGCTTAGGATGACACAAAAACAAGCAGCTGACCTCAGACCACTATGAAAAAAAGGAGCTCATCTTTTATTTTTCTCTCAGCTGACAGAATTGGCCTCTGCTTTCCTCTCTCCCCCCGACTGGCAATTCAGCCCCAAAATTGGTGAAGCACAGACGCGTTTATCTCGCCACTGCATGTACATAACAAATAAACTGATCCTATAACAGACCGCAGATATGAAGAAGCCATTACATTAGTGTACAACACTAAAGCAGCACAAAGAGATAAAACAAATTAAGTAAATGAGATGAAATGGATTTTTAGGACACTGGATCAGGGTTTTGTTTGGAAAGAGGTCACAGCTAAAGAAAGAGCCAAAAAATATGAATTCTGTCATTATTTACTCGCCCTCCTGTGCTTTCAGGAACGATGATCTGCTTCAAAAATAATGAACCGTGTGTTCTGAACAACACCAGCGTCAATAAATAATGACTGATTCTCTTCTTTGGCTGAACTTTTTCCTTAATCACAACATCCACTAATTTAGAGGCACATTTTGTTGTAATGTAAAATATTTAATATGCCAGTATGTTGTATTTATTTCATTTTTAATTACAGAGGATATTCTGCCAAAATATCGCAAGCTCTGCTGATTCAAGACGAAAGTTAACCTGAGTGTGCCAGAGACACTTTTAACACATCGTGACAAACACCCTCACACACACACACCCTCACACACACACACACACACCCTCACACACACACACACACACACACACCCTCACACACACACACCCTCACACACACACACACACACACACAGCCAATCAGACCTCTTCTCTACAGACAAGATGTACTGAACTCCTCCCCACTGTGAGCATGTGTCGTGTTTATAATGTTTTTTAAAATATGCTCTGCTCAGGATTGATGACATCATCGAGGTGAGGACTTCATGACATCATCATGTAACAGAAGATGAGAACTGAAAAGACAAACAGACAGAAGATGCAAATGAATAAGAATTTAATTATGCATGAAGTGATGCACATCAATTAAATGATGCATTTACTGACCAATTACCTCCTAAATACAACCTGTTATATTAGACAATGAAAGATGAGAGTGAAGCTACTGTTGTTTATTTCATAAAGAGCAACTGTAAATATATGAGCCTCAACACACACAAGTCTAAAAACAGCAGAACATCAACACTGGACTGCTTGATTCTCTTTTAAATATTTCATGATCATAAACAGCTCAATCTGTCCAGTATGAATCAAACAAGATTTACACATCTGCTTCTGTCATTCCAAATACATTACACTGAACATGAGAAACAGTGTATCTAATGTTTAGTTAACGTTTATAAAATAAACGTTATAAATAGCACGCCCAAATAAATAAATTAATAAAACAAAAAATCAAAATGATCTGTTTTAAATGACATACTGCATGTGAGATTAGAGCTGTTTTAGTGCACACGTGTGGAAAACCTTTTTCATAAACAGTATAGACATACTGTTACTTTTTACATTAATAAACTGTATTAACATTAACTGTCAAACCATTAATAATCCAGGTAATATAGTTCATTAGCTTCCCTACACTGTGATTGCCAAACAATGTAAGAGAAAGAAGAGAAAGAGAGTGTGTGTGACAGAGAGAGAGTGTGTGTGTGAGAGAAAGAGAGTGTGTGTGTGTGTGACAGAGAGAGAGTGTGTGTGACAGAGAGAGAGTGTG
>JAZGTK010011262.1:0-15742 GCA_036877625.1 Ambastaia sidthimunki | reverse complement strand
TTAGTTGCTTTATTTTACATTTTTGGCATTTTGTAATTGTAAAATAGACAGTTTTTGTACTGTATCTTTAACACTTACATATTTAAATGATCTCTGATTTGATTGACTAACCTCATTATACTGATTTGTACCTAATCGTAGTTCATTAGGGTGGGACAGGTTGTTGCATGCAAAATAGCCCCAAGTTAATGTGCTGATTCTGTCAGTTTTAATGTCAATTCCATGACAGCCACACACAGCCAGATGTATGACGTACAACAGAAGGTCTGGTCTACATTACAGCCTATTCTGATTCTCATGTTGGTAAAAAACAAAACAAAAAGCTATGTACACTTACTCCCAGAGGCTGCATAAAACCAGCCAATCAGCTTAGAGAATACCACATTCACTTTCCAGTTATTTATGCATTAGACAGACTGTGGGCGGTCCATGGGCATGCCATCTGAGACTGAGACTAATAACTACCATGAGGATTTCTGAATGACCCGTTTTTGCAGCTACGTTTTTATAAATGGTCTGGGAAGCAGTTGGTGTTAAAGTACATCTATACAGTAGTTTTATTTCAAAAGAGTGAGAAAATCCTGTTTTCCACAATACGACTTCTTTAGAAACTTTTAACACTTGCAATGTCACATCACGCAGCGTTTATCTGTGGTATCAATGACAGAGTGTCTTCCACTCTCCTTATAGGTGGAACTCATGGACTTGGATGTGAGTTCACGAACAAAGAATGTTATTAAGCCAGTGGCACCATTCCAACCCAGCTGGAGACACTTTGTATGATGCCTGCAACAAAAGAAAGAAGAGGAGAAGAAAGGAGACAACAGCAGTTGTTACATTTACCTCAGAGAGCCGCTTTAAATGCTGAGGGAAGCTGATTCTCTCCATCTCATGTGAACGTTTAAATGAGGAATAACTTAGTGAGAGACATTCAGCTCCGTAATTCTACTTTCTTCTAACATACAAACACAAGCATACGCACACGCTCCCTCTCTCTTAACCCCCCAGACCAGAAATATTGGTAAACTTTCCTCAAGGTCATTGGTTGGTGGAGTAATAAATTCTACTTTGAGCTTTGTTGACAGCCCTGTTCTTCACTCTGCTCTTTTAAAGAGCTGGGGCTCCACGGTCCTCCATCTGGACACTTTCAGTGCCAGATATCATCTGTTATCATTACTAGCTCACCTAGAACTTTCCTCTTACCATCTACAAGTAACTATCACTACCCCAGGAAGACGTTTTACCTCTAATACATCCTCTCCAACATCCAACCGCTGGTACTTCTCCAGTGTATTGATAAACACTGTAATTCATAAAATGTTCCTGACACTTCCTTACAACCATTACAACCCAATACCAACCTGCATGTTCTGTGCTCTTATTGGTTCTTTATCACAGGAAAAGCGTGTCAAATTTGCATGTCGAAAGACTTCAGATTTTGGCCTAGGATCATAGGAATCTAGTAGGATTCTCAGACAAATTATAGCCAAAATCATAGTGTACGCCCAACTATGGACAGCAATGAGATTAAACAGAGAGCAAATGAGGACTTTATTTGGCCTCCAGCCCCAAAGAGATCTCACCAATATCACACATCGTTCTGCAATCAATAGCTTTCATTTTATGCTTAAACTTTGGTCCTGATGCAAATCATATGGATTATTTTATCCACATTAATTTTACAGCAACAATTTTGTTGTGTGGAATTATTTTATTTCTCCCAAGAAATATTAAGAGTAACACCTGAGGCAAGAAAAGCACATAATTAAAACATAACCAAAAACTTAAACCTCTGAGCAATGATATTTTCCTCTGGGCCGGACATTCACAGGCACGCATTACATACACACATTCACTGAATAATATCTCTGTCAGCAACAATTTCTGTTCACCACTGGTAGCTCAAATTAACCCAAACTCAAGAACTTGTGAATCTGTTTTTAAGCTTCTTCCTGAATCTCTCTGATCACTGAATATTAACTAAATCTGAAGTTTCTTTACCAATTACACTTGAAATGTTACATGCTGCCCTTTATATATTTATAATTTTTTTCTTTTGGCTACAATAGCAGAAGCAATTTCCCTTGAGAGCAATCAACTTAAATTCATCTCGAATTATCTCCAGATGTGCGTGAAATGATTGGACCAAAAACACAGAAGAAGAAAAAGAAGAAAGCTGAAAAAACACAAACCGATAATTCTTAAGAGCTTAAATTGCATGTGCGCAGCATCTGCGAGACTGCTGAGATGACTGTGTGATTAAAAACATGCACAGCAGCGGAAATTGCAGCCTTCCGAAAGATGATATAGCACGACAAAGAAAATCCCAAGTTGGAGCAGGCTCACGTTTCGCCACCCCGGCACTCGCAAAGCAGCGGTTTCTCACCACAGAAGAAGTTTACGCTGTCCTTCGCGTTGCCCCTTTGCACATACACGCTTGCGATCAAATGCGACTGCGTGTTTGTGCGTGTGTTTTAAAGGAGCTTTTGTGAAAGCTCCAGATGGAGTCTCTAAATCTGTGGTTTAACCTCAAACACTGTCAGACTGGGAATTTTCTTCAAAAAGAGAGAAATGATCATTAAGACATTTGAAGGAAAGCCATAAAGTCAGAATAAGTACAGAACAGAAGAACAGTAGAAAGACGTGATGGAGATGAATTAAAGAAAAGAACTGAGCATGAAGATGATAGATGGGTCAAATGATCAATGATAGAAAGTAAGATATCCTAAAAGAGAATGAGATAAATAAGGAGATAGAGCAAGTCACACAGAGATTTTTGTTTCTAACCTATGTAGTTCAGGAAAACATCTTCAAAGTTTTTCACCTAAAGTAGGGTCCAGAATTCTGAGACTTAACCTGGAAATAACTGGAACTGTTATGGCATGAAATAAAGCAGAATAAAGATGCTGCACTATTTAGGTCACTAATCTAAAGCACATCTGCAACATAGCCTGTGTTAAGCACCAAAATCTAATTTCTTTGTTGAAGCACACAAGATGTTCTTTGGAACGTTCTCAAGTCATGCTGGAAAAATAGGGATAATCAGGAAAAAACATACCAAAACATAACTTTAACTTTTTAACTTTAACTTTTTAACAGGGTATTTGAAGTTTGTTTTTAAAAAAAGACAAAGGTGTAAGTTACTGGTGCTACTATAGGCATTTACCATTAAGAAAGAAAACATCTTAAAAGTTCTTTATACACTTAAAATGTTCAAAACTGACATCCACTACAGAGACAGCAGCCTCAAGAACTCAAGAGTGGTCACAAGCTGGTTAGATACAGGAAGTCTGGATGTAAACTGGCTTCACAATGCCAGTTTCATGCATGCAGGACCTCAAACAATGATCCCATTGTTTTCATGAATCTTCTTCTGGAAACAGGTCAGTCACAGATCAGTCGACACACAGAAACCAAAGGTATAAGAGACAAGACCAGAGGGAAAGCAAAGGTTGAGATGTTGTGTCTAATAAGAATAGAGAGACTTTTTTTTACTATTTTGTGAAATTCTCGAGTCAGGCGGCATATCCCATAATCCCCCTCTGCATCAGTCTCATTATCTGTCTCGGTAACGGGCGCTGACACCTCATCTGAGCAAAAATAAGATATAAAACTTCATAAAACAAAGTAACTATGTCTGACTGAAAGAAAAAGAGCTTATAGCTTAAGGAAGAACAAGAAAAACTCATCTGTTACAGATTTCAAAAGGTATGCAAGGCAAATCAGTGACAGACATGAAAATCCTGGAACTACCTTTCAACTGATTTGCTTCTTTCAGGTGAGCTGAACAAACATAACCACAACTGATGCCAGCTATTTACTTAATATAATAAAACAATTTTATTTCAGTCAATACTATAGCACAGGCAAAGAGATGCAACTGTTCCATTTGTGAAAGATTGCTATGAAATGATCCATTGCGAAGGGCACAGTCCACATCATGCACACTAAGTTCCTCCCATAAATCGCAATCCAGGGGTCTAAGAAAACTTTCAAGGACATTTATTTTGTTATAGACTTCTAAGGGAGCATATGAGGTGATGCGTGTCTTGCTTGGTTAAGCAGTGTTTGTGTGTGACCCTTCTAGAAGATGTGTGTAAGATTTAATGTTATGGTTTATATTTCTTGTCTGTCCCAGTTCTTTCCTGTATACATGATCAAATAACATATATATAGTATACAAGTATACAGTCATGTACTGAGACCCCTAAATGTACTTAAAGTAAAAACACTTAAAATATGTCATAGAATAAAATTTGCTAACTAAATATGAAAGCAACTGGCACTGACTACACATCACTACAAGGTGATGTGTAATGTTATTGATGTTAAAATATTTTCTCCTATCCCAGTTTAATATGCAGAGGTTGCCTTCATTCATTCATTCGTAAGTGAATGATTTGTTGGCTGTTTACCCTTAAAGTGTAAACACTTGTCTGTGGTGCTTTCCAGCCCAACACAGCAACACTGACTCAACCAATGGTGTGATTTGGGGGCGTGGCTTTATGTTTGACTGAATAATAGCAGATGAGGGCAGCACTCAGGAAACTGTATGAAAACAATAATTAATTTTGCAACTATGTTGAGACTAGTGGTGCAGAAATTACATATTTGACCTTTAAAGAAAGATAACAAAAGCACACTTTTCAAGCAAAACATTATAATAATAGTTTTGATAGGGTTTAAATGAAGTGTAAAAAAAAATCTTGAAACGTTGGCTGTCAAACTTAATGTTAATGTAAGGAACTGCACCTGTTGCTACATTTGGGTACAATTCAGGGAAACTGACTTTTCTAAAATTACCTCATAAAAATGTATGTAATTCAAAATTTAAGTGTGGCATCTCACAAATACTTTCGTGGGCCACTGCTTAAGAACTAAAGAAACTAATTCACACATACAGAGATGTATGTCTTTAGGATCAGGGTCAGACTCAGGTCTGACTGTATAAAATGTTTTGATAACCCAATTCAATCTGAACATATTGCTGATCTTAAAAAAGTTTGCTGCTATCTGTTCCTATAAATCTTACTTATGCCCGTTTCCATGTTCTGTACAGACAAAGACAAATAACCTGAACTAGAACAAATGAAAAAAATATAGCTTCACTTCTCAGAGGTCATAAAAACTGGGAAAAACATAGAATGTAGAGAAATGGTTGGCAAACATTTCAAACCTTTAAAAAATTAAGAAGTTGACAAATGGTGTGTGCAATATGGCCATGACAATGTTGAAAAATTCATCCCAAATCAAATAGTGTTAAATTGTATCTGAATGTATAAGAGAAAGCTTGTATTTTTAGAGGCTGTAACTGATTTTTTTCCTTTTTATACAACTAAGCCACCAGCTTCTATACATCATTTAAGACTGAGTATAGAATGTCGCACTTTTGTCACTAAAGTGCTATGTCAACTCAGTTTGATTTGTGGGCTTTTTGCCATTTTTATATGGAGTTACTTTTGTTTTTTTATTACCCAATCAAACTAAAAAATAAAAATGCAATAAAGCATCTCAGGTCTGTTTTTAATTACAAAATATAGTAATTGTTAAAAAATGATTTGCAATGCAAATTTTTCTTTGTGCAGTTTTAACACTTTTTATCACACCCTTATGTTTTGCTCTCTGTTCTGTTGTCTTTTTTTAAACAGCAGAAAGCAAGTTAATAGAGTCGACAAACAGGCAGAATGACAAAGAAAAGGTCTGGGGGACCAAATCTGAATTATGAAAGAGAGAAGGCCAGCAGTCAGATATTCACAGATACAAGTAAGTCAGGTGGACTAGGAGAAGTCTTACAGAGAACAGGGCACATATTTGAAAGAGAAACAGACAGAGAGAGAATATGACTAGCTGAAGGGGGTTTTTCTTTGAGAACTGAGCTCAATGTTTTTCTCCCCTCACAGAAATTAGCTTGAGGCGTCACAAGAGCACATGAAAACTGAATCTACTTTCATGAACAATGCAGGCCAAGGGAAACACACACCAGGTTCTTTCATCTGTCCTCGGCAATACAGCGAAGCGCTAACAATAAATCACAGCTGGAGGAACGTACACATCCACACGCTGCTGAGAACAAACAGAAGAGGCACGTGTTTCATTCTCTGTGCTGGTGGCCGCCAAACGTCAGCACTATATTTACAGCATGAAAATAAAAACTTTCAAGAGCTCACAAATGAGAGATTTTAAAATTGCAAGGTTTTCATCACATTTCATCAGAAAACTTCATCAGTGGTCTGGCAATAAATAACAATCGTATGTCCAGCCCTTACAAATCTAAGTGTGTGTCTGATCAAATAAACAGGCCCAATGAAAAAGAGTAACACTGAAGATAATGCACTGCATACATTGTGCTGAAGTATTTGGGAAAAACCAAGGATCTCACATTATTTACGTCAGTGAATATTTTAATGTGGACAACACCTTGAGTCAACTGTTAGGTTACTATATACATACATATATTTGTACATATATGGACACAGTATCCCATGTGACAACTTCCATGTGTGACAACTAACCCTGGTCGCTCCTTTATTCATATGTGCTTATAGACTGTTTTTAGAATTATTACTTATAGACACTTGTTTCAACACTTTTGAATATATATAAATCCAGACTGACTGGATGACTAAAAAAATGCAGACCATGAATGGTTGATAGTAACATAATAACATGTTTTATATGCCACAAAGGTCTTTTAACATACTTTGCATGAATTATAAATGATTACAATCTCTAAAGAATCATTTTGTGCAAACAACTCCAAACCAATTTACTCCTATACAGACAAAACCAATGCATTAAATTATTACATTACATTCTTCTGTGGAAAATGAGCTGTATTATTTTATTACACTCTACTTTATATCTATGTTATTTAACAGTTACCGGGGGCAGTTGTGGTCTACTGGTTAGTGAATCGGGCTTGTAATCAGTAGGTTGCTGGTTCAATTCCAGCACCGGCGGGTAGCAACTGAAGTGCCCTTGAGCAAGGCACCTAATCCCCGGTTGCTTCCTGGGTGCTGCAGGGATAACTGCCCACTGCTCCGGGTGTGTGTTTGTGTTCACGACTTGCAGTGTGTGTTCACTCCTCACTAGGGATGGGTCACATTTCGGTTATGGGTAACCATAACTGACAAAAACATGTCACTCACACACTCATCTATACAGTATGGTGTATTTCAGCTGCCTTAGAACTGACCTACTGTCACACTAGTAAAAGGTTTAAATGTAAGTTGAGATAGAGGGGAAAGATTTAGTGAGAGAAAAAGTGCAAAGACAGGCAGTTGACAGAAAATTCATGCATATTTGCTCATGCTCTAGCTGAGAGTTTGTACAAGTCTTTATGTGTGTGCATATGTATGTATCACCTTCTTTACAGTGTTAAGCTAAGCAGCTAGCAGTCATGTCATCATGTCTCTTACATTGATACTGTCTCTATTTCTTGCTTTCTGACACACGCACACTGCTGGGGCACATTGACAGTTGAGTGTCAAGAGCTGCCACTTTAATACAAGCTGCATTTATTGCTGTGTGTATATGTTTGTATTTGAATGTGTTAAAGGAAATGAGGAGGAAAGAAAACAGATTGCAGTTGATAATGATCAACTTGTTTACCTGCACGAGCTTGTGGTTACAGCAGTGCTGCAATGAAGACAAGACAAATTCAAGTGGCAAATGGTGACCAGTTCAGCTGTGCAGCCCACAGTTCTGAGAAAGTGTTTAGATCAAAGTTGAAAGGTGCAGCCATTCTGAAACTTATGCCAGACTTAGTTACCTAATTAGACACACCCCTCATTTAAAAATCCCACCTACTCCTTGCCCAAATATGGTTGTAGTGTTAAGATTGTCTTAATATACAAATGTCATCTCCGTGTCAAAAACAAAACAATCAAAACACTAGCAAACTAGCAAGACAAACGTACTTAACAAACTGCTTAATTTGACTTTAAACTTGAATGATTCTCTTAAACTAGCACACCATCAACTTCCTGCTTCCCATATATGGACTTCCCTGTGGACATGAAAAATAACTGACAGGCGGAAAGAGCCTCAAAGCCTTTTTATTGGCTGAACAATCTACAATTTGGAACTGTTTGTGTGTTTATATAAGTGTGTTATTTTGTATAGGGTGTGCAAATGTGCAGATCTGGAACTGGCAGTGTGGCATAATGTATTATGGCAGAACAGGGCTAAAGACTTACCTTAGGAAAAATGTTGTTTTTCTCGTCCCAATGCAAATGATGAATGACAAAAATCTTTCTTTCTTTATTAACTATTGATGGAGCAACACAATTTATGAGACGATAAAAAAACAGGCTAAAAGAAGCTTGTTTTGATAAAAACGTATGTAAATATAAAGGGTCAATTACTGCAGCTTGGGGAAAATGGCTCCTGGGCGGGCTATAATGATGTAAATAAAGTATAGGAACACTATAGTGCCAAAGTTGTTACTGTATACTGTACAAATTCTGTAAATGTGTTCAAACAGTATTTGTTTATTGCTTAAACGGTATTGTTTAGCCAAATTACACAAATAAATCTCCATTGTAATTGGAACAGTGAATGTAAGACCATTCAACATCCTTTGCAACAAAACCAGTCCATCAGTTATGAAAAGAGCGATTTGTTGTTACAGGCAAACTCTTAACGCTGTGATTAACTGTAATGTAGAAACCCAGTTCATGTAGGTGTGTGTGCATACAAAGCTCACAAATAATCAGGGGGTGCTTAAAAAGCATGCCAGTCAACACCCCCATACCTCTCAATCAACAGTGTGTGTGTGTGTGTGTGTGTGTGTGTGTGTGTGTGTGTGTGTGTGTGTGTGAGAGAGAGAGAGAGAGAGAGCAAGTCAATGTGAGAGATATTTTACAGAATGTAATTTAAACATGGAAATGTGTCATTACACGCATGTCAACCAGTGGCACAAGAGTCTTGATTAATATGACTTAACATTTCTCAGAGTTACTGTATGGCTTCTGTAGACAGTAAATATCTGCTGCCTATGAGCTGTAGAATTACATATGGGCTATAATAATAAATGTTATGTCTTTATAGTTACTGATGTCATATAATCGGAAAATATGGCAAGTTTTTAACCTCAATAAAATCAAAATGTTCGACACTGTGAATTTATTTTGCATTTGTCTTTTTATTACCTACGTCTATAATGTTTTCACAGTTAGATCACAGTTAACTAGTGTATCCAGTCCTGCTTACTGCTGCTGTTGAAATAGTGGAGAATGGACAAACTTTCATCTCCATCTCTCTCTATCAGTGATGCCAAATGAACTTGACTCTGGTTCTGATTTGATTATGTTGATTATGGTCAGAACGTTGCAATTTTGTGTGAACCAGGATAGAGAACTAGGCAAGACAGTATGAATGTAAAAATGTTACTACTTTTGTAGTCTTTTGCAGCCTACTGCATTTTGACATCAGACATGTTGATACAAAACAACACCTTGTTTCTAGCGGGAAGCTATAGCATCTCATTTTTCTTTGTGTAAGGTAAACAAAATGAGTTCATTTGTTGCCGAGTTTATTAGAAGTGTTGTTTACAAAGCACTTAAAATTGAAGGCGGTGAAAATGCTGTCGGTGTTTATTTAATCTGAGAGTGGAACTGGATGCAGTCTATAAGGCTTTGCACTGACTTTGCGTGCTTTGTCTTTGAATGAGCCGTCTTACTGTCATATAGACAGAGGAAAGATCTCGCAGACACAAACACATACGCAAAAGTCACATTGGCTCTGTTTGATTCAGATCTACCCTTGAAGAGTGTCACGAGGACTGCTGGCTGATCATTAGGTCCTCACTGATTATAGAGTTGATGTGCGCATACATATTTTTCTCTGTTCTTTCCTCAGTATCATTTTTTGAAGTTTCTCCTTTATGTCTTTCTAATTATCCTCACAGATGAACAACCGATGTCAGTCCTTCTTTGTATTTTAATTCGGTTTGCTGGAAAGTATTCGGAAACCACACATTAAGGCTCTTGTGTTTGTCTCACACGCTTCAAGATGGCCTCTTCAGCTCTATTGAGCTAATAAGTCCTCTCGCAAATTGCTTCTCAATTGTCTTGCTAACAATTTTGGGACACGCAATTGCATCTGCACAGCGACGACAGAGGAAGTGAATGTTCCTCTCTTAAAATGCATTCACTAAAGCAATAACATCTGTCTTCTCCATTATAAAGTAAAGCAATGACAGTGTTTTGCTTATTGTGATGCTGAGAATAAACTGTGACAGATGCAACAGTGGTTTAACAATACGCCCGAGGTAATGCCATATGTGTGTGTGTGTGTGTGTGTGTGTGTGTGCTCTCATTGTGAGCGAAACAGATTGTTACAGAAGATAAATTTTGAACAGATGATTTTTAAAACAATTTTTTACATACAAGGGCTATTGTACAAATAAATTTATTTAATTATTTTAAAGAGTTTTTTTTAACATTTATGAGTAATACAAGGATGACACAATAATAGGGGAAGGAAAATGACATGTGCCGGATTTAAACCCACACACAATGTGCACAACATGCCAAGAAATATATAAGGGTTATTTATAGGGTATAAACATGTCAGTCTCACTACTTGACAGATAATGTACTACACTAACACTAATTAATTAGTTTTAATCATCAGTTATGAAAAGTGCTTAACTATACTGTTAAAACTTCACAAATAGCAGTTCTGAGATTTTACACTCATTTTACATGCACCTCACACACACACGTTTGTTGACTTACCAATGACTTCTATTATTTTTATCATGAGTTAATTATATTTTCTATCCCATAATCCTCCCCGTAAACCAAACCTTCTCTTATAATCCCAATATCCTCACAAAAACCTATTTGGATTTTTATATTTGAATTCAGATATTAATCAAGTATTTTGTATGTTTAGTTTGACATTTTGGGGGTAACACATGGCTGAGCCCCTTGTGTACTATTATGTAGTCTACTATGTAGACAAGGCCTGACACACACACACACACACACACAACACAAACCCGTTAAAAAATAATGAGAAATGGCCTTGAGACAAACAAAAATAAAGTCCAATATAAAACAAAAATGACTGAGAGCTCAGTGAAATTACAAGGCTAAAACAGTAAAAGAAAAAATAAATAAAAATAAGAGAGAAGATAATAAGATTTACTTAAACACCAGTAACATCCCAGAGAAAGAGTTACATCAGCCTTTGTTTGCTAAAAGTACAATAAAGGTGAGCTGCCACTCTCAGTGTATTTTCAAAGCTTCATCAGAACAGATGCAGTAAATCCAGCTCTACATCTCCCACTGCAGTGGCCTGCAGAAGACCGCCTCAACTTCACCTCATTTGCTGTTCAAGTCAAATAGACACTTTAAATGTGTGAAATACCTTTATCTCCATAAACATTTATCTCGGAGGATGGTGACACAAGCACTGAGGGGAACTATCCAGAGGTCTTGCCTCCGCACAATGGGAATCAGTGCTGCATTGCTGCATATATCAAAGTGATTTCTAGAGCCGTTTCTACAGCCGGGATAAAAATGTCACAAACGCAGTCACTAATGTCACCTAAAGGAATGGAAATTAGTCACCAAAGGAAAGGCCAAAACTAAACAAAACAACAAAAGCTGTTATCACTTCACTGAAAGATACTGCGGTTCCCAAAGAAAAATGCAGTTGCTCAAATGCTGCTCATTTTTAACTCAGTGGAGTTTATGGAGGTCCCATTATGTCTCATTAAAGCATCAACCTCATCTGAGATGTTTCTTTCAAAGATTCCTTAGAAAAAAGAAATAGACACAAACAATGTTGGAATAGGAAAACTGAATATGCAATTTACAATAATAATTCACAACATCATTAAGATCTGGTTTTAAACTCAAGGAGAAACATGTAAGATTACTTTCTTAGTATAAAAATCTACTTTAAGTAAATTTATAATACTGTATCAGAAGAAAACATAATCAGATGTAAGGGTTTTTTTCTATGAGATGGTACAATACTGGAAAATAAAATTGCTAGATTTTACAAGTTTTGCAAAAGTTGTCAGAGATATTGCTCTTAATAATATTTTCAGCTAGGCTAAAAATTTAAAAAGCTTAAAATTACTTTTCTTTTTTATTACTTAGAAAACTTATTTACAATCCCACTAAACTAGCCAAACTTGCAATTTTATTTTCTTTAAGTTGTAATCCAAGTTGTAGTAACTTGCAGGTTTGGTTAGTTAAGGACAAATACATAATGAGATAAAAGTTATTTTACATTGAATTAGCCAAATAAGAGACATTGACAACCGAACACAATAAGCTTGAAGCTTATTGGCACTATGAGGGAAAAACTAACAACACAGTGAGATTTCAATGACAAGCAAGGAATGAATTATTAAAATGCAACAGGTGGCCACTATGCACAATATATATGTATTTCACAGTATATTATGCATGGTGACCACCCACTGCATTTTTTCTCATCTCGGAACAAGAAATAATTTAAGTCTGGGTTGCCAGATCCCCAAACAAAAACAAACCTGTTTCTTTATGTTTGCTTGCTGATTGAAAGGATCATTCAAACTCTGATCAAAACACTCATCAGATAATTGACATGCTGCAATAAGATGTAAAACATCAGAAGTGCCATTTGTCACAACATTCCTGTTTATCTCCAAAGACTGTGATCTGTTATTTTTACATTATATTAAAAACATTATTCCTCTTAATTCTGTTAATTGCCACTCAAAAAGTCAAAATGCAACAATATTCTCTGTGTCTTATATCACATCTAAAGCCACCAGCTGATAACACTGGATTTCCCACAACATGACATGCATAACAAACTACAGATGCTACTGTTCCTCTCTAACTGCAGCTCCAGCTGTCGATAACCATACATCTCTCTTTCACAAGAATGCACATTCATATCTTAATCACAGAGCGATGAATGCACAGGGCTGGTTGGATTAAAGCTTTTCAGGCATGCATCTTTTATCAATATTTAATATAAGCTTGTGCTGGCGAAGCATTTTTTCATCCAATAACAACTCCAGCAATACCATAATGAAAAGTATTACTTTAGCAGTTTTGAAGTGCTGTTTGAATACCTGCTGAAAATTCTGTAAGAAGTTTGTTTAGCAGAAACTCTTTATTTAAAGTAGAGACCGCAAAACTTCAATATTTCTTTTCTGGTTAATGATTTGCCTCATGTTAATGATTAGGAAAAACTAATGTGAATGAGCAGGTTGAAATGTGATATGGTGTATATCATCCACACACGCCTTTCTTCTACTGTATGTGTTTGAAAAGACCAGAAATTCATGTCTTAACAGATGGTCAGGGTTTGATAAACAAAAAATGATATTTAAATTTATTTTGAAATTATTTGAACTGAGTTAAAAAGTTCAAAAAGTTTAAAACAACTTTAATTTGGAGCAGATAAGAGTATTTCAAAGTTGAGGCTACAAAATCCCTGCACACTAACTGCTCTAAGTTAGTGTGCACTAACTGGGGGGTATAATTAGGAAATAAACACTAGTCAATATCTGAAACATCTATGAGTGTTTATTTATTTGTTAATTATGTCTGTCAGAAAAACACTCAATCATCAGATAAACCAAGGTTCACAAAAACCTGAATGAGTCATTTTTGAGCCTCAGCTGAATCTGTGACCTGATTGAATTAACTTCAACCAACCTGACACACTGAATCATTCAGACAGCAGCGGTTGCAGTAGCTCTCAACTAGAGTGAGCATAATGGGCCCCTGGGGAGCCATTTACAGCAATGCAGTATTTAAGTATAAAGTTGTTAAGTGGGAGAAAGTCCTTCAGAACTAGTAACATTATTAGCGGTATCATCAATGGTCTGAACCATCAAAGCTGGGATGCCTTTGAGAACCCAGTATTGTGAGATATTAATTAACTGCCTAATTGAGAGATTTACATGTTGTGGCCAGGTACAAATATACTGATACCTATTCTGAATACTCAAAAAAAGAACAATCTTCTAAAGAACATAACATAATCTTACAATAAAGTTAACATTTTTCTGACCTCTATAACTCTTTAAAGAGTTACAAAAGTCACTGAAAACGACCCACCAATCAGATCATTTCGTCTTTGCATCTTTAAATACTACATTCTTTGAAAAGACTGGTCTAAAACTAAAGCAAAAGATAATTACTTATTTTGACTGAAGTATAATTAAGCAAAACAGACTGGCTCCACAATTGCCTTTTTATATTTCCGGATTTCAATTAACTTCCTTCCCATTCATCATGATCTTCCGAGCTGCCTTTGGGGAGACAGCTAAAGTCTCAAGCTCAAACGTGATTGGCAGGTGGGTTCACCACTCGCGGGTTGACATTTGTGGTGAGACGTGCTCAGATACCGATGCCCACATAGCCCCGGTTACAACACAAAAAAGCGAAAGGGCGATTATATAAACACTAAAAAAGTCAGATGCCTCTCCATTTATATGCGGCCACTGACTCATGAACATCAGCGAGGTGATTGTGGTCATTTGGGTTTTCTGTGATTGAAGGGTGAGACACTAGACGCGTAACAGTGGGACTGATTAATCAAGTGATGAGAAGGGACTAGTTTGGGCTTTGATAAACGCTGATTGATTATGACCCTCACACACTAATCAAACTCATAACAGCACCGGGGGAGACGTATGAAACTGACCTTTAAACGCGACAACCCAACACTCACAACGCATTTAGCTTCTGTGGTGTGATGTTTACTGCGGTTTGGAGAGAAATATAATATTGAGTGGGAAATAAAGTAGGGCAGGATTTTGTTTACTGGAATTTAATTGGATTGTGAAATATAGTGCAAGTATATTGTTGCTTAATACTATTTTTACTGACTACGGACTTGGTTACTTCAACAAAAAAAAAAAAATTTTTTTACACGATGCAAGAAAACCAATTACATTTGATAATTAAAAGATAGACTTCTTATTGCTAGTGTAGTGACTGAGAAAGATCAGACACACAATAAGACACACAATGACTAGTTTTATTTTAATAATATAACTGCATATCATCCTCACCCAACAAACTAACTATTCTCTGGGGTGTCTGTAGAACTACCCCCAAACTGCTATTAACACCCAGAGGCAGAACCAGACCTCCGGTGACCATAGCAACACATAGCAGAGCATCTTGATAAGACTGTTTTACAACCCAAAGGAATGTAGAGAGATTCACTCTCATTTTATTCACTTTGAGACAGACAAAGAAATCATTTTTACTTGTGTATATATTTACTTGAGAATGCATAATGGAAATGTATAAAGACGTATCAAAATTTTCCTCATGTTACATGTGAAATTTTACTCAGTTAATCAGTTTTTTACTCAGTTAATCAAGTTCACATGTATCTATGTTTGGTAACTAAGAGTTTCATTTCTTATTTCCTGAACATTAATGTCCATTATATTATGATAGCTTTATTTTATATTAACATTATGAAAATCTATTTCTATATGCAAAACAGCATGTTGGAAAACAACCTCCGATTGGATTACACACCTCTTCAGGATGTGACATCCTTACAGTTTATCCTCACGCTGCTCATCCCCACAAGACCAGTGTCCAATAACACAAGGCTCTTGTCCCTCGTCTTTCAGGTTGTCTAAAGTCCCATCTTCTCAGTCCTTCAAGGACTTTCATTAGGATAAGGATGCTGAGCTAGAAGTCTTCAGCAGACCTCTAAACTTGTGCTAGGCTACAACCTTGTCTTTCCATTTAGA
>JAZGTK010011261.1:0-15745 GCA_036877625.1 Ambastaia sidthimunki | reverse complement strand
AATGAGAATCCACAGTGTATATTCAACATTAAACCAAAACAGCATGTTAAAGATAAGCTTTCATGCAATGAGTCATTAGGAAAGCCATTAATCCATATTCTCCCAGCAAGAGGTGTAAACATTACACAAAACACAGATCACGCCCACCATCATGCAAATATTACACATCCATTAGAGATGCAGCCCGGCTACATTTAGGAAATTTCAATGCTCCACATAACAATAGCAAAATTATCCCTCTGTTTGGTGAAGAGGCCCGGGTGCTCTTCATCGTGTGTTAGATGATGAGAGGACATGTTTTTGATGACGGTTCAATGAGCTCCTACTAATGTACCCCTACAGCTCTCCATCTCTCCCACTCTCCGCCTCCTCTCCTGTTGTTACAGCAAACCCCCTTCGCTCGCTCTCTCTCTCCTATTACCGCAGTGTCCCTCTCCATTGTAACAGCCTTAATTAAAGATTAATGGCAGGGTTTTCCCTGCATGTAGAGTGGAGATAACTCATTTCCCAGGGCTCTTCTTTAAAAGCACCTCACAGCTGGGCGAGCTAAAAGCAGGAGAAAATGTGATGTTGCGGAGAACAAAAACACTCCAGGCCAATCCGCTTTTCCCTCTTTCCCGTTGCAGGATGTATAATAACCAACCGGAGACTGTGAAAATAAAAGGTGAAACTTTAAGGTTAGTCATTCAGTTTCAGTTTTGGTAGCCAAAGAGATGCAATCAGCTCTTTTAAAACCCTGCATAGGCGTCTATCTTTCTCCTTCTGGGTGACAATTACAGTCGCCCTTTCCATCAGACCCTGTAGTGTCTCTGAGAACATCAGGCTGAGAACATCAGGTCTCTTTCTTTGCTTCTCTGGAGGGAGCCTTTAAAACAACACGGGGGGAAATGAGATTGTGTTGCTATTTGCTCTGGAAATGTTGCTTTTTTTCTCCACTAGTTCCTTTTACATGTCAGTGTTTAAGAAAGAAATGCTTGTATTTGATTACTTGTGTTTGTTCTGTAGTTGTTTTGGACACAAGGCCTGTAGCATGAGTCTCATTTGCTTGTGTGAACATCTGTAAAGTCTGGTCTATTTAAAGCTCATTGCAAGTCTGACACGCATGAAAAACAACCAATCACAGTTGATTTCATTTTTACATCACTAACAATACACTGTAATTTACTGGTGTGGAAAACATTCAAACTATTGCACAACAGTGTCAACCTGTGACTCACTATACAGAAAACAAATTATTAATTAACAAAAATCACTTATTTAGCAGTTGTTCAATACAGATCAAAACAGTCATACGTAACCCTGATTCACAACATTAAACTTATAATAATGATTTATAATTGGAGCTGTCAGGTTTTATTTCCTGAAAAATGTCAGTTTGGCTTCATTTGACTTCAGCATATGTATGTAAAGTGTGTGTGTTCCTGCAATTTCATATTTCACAGAAAGATGGCGACAGAGAGGTAACGTTTAAAGATTTACAGCTTGAAAGAGCAAATTACACAGTTTAAAAAAAAATTCACAGAATTCCATCAGAATTTGTCCATTCAAAAGTAATAATTACAGATTATTGCCCAGACTATACATATCTTTAGACATAAATACACTGTAGAAGAAATACAATGTACAGAACTGCAAAATATACAAGCAGAAAATTCTCCTTGTGCTACTTGCTATGAAATGCCTCAAACAAAACTCTAATATAATTATACATTTAAAGTTTGATGTCACCAAGTTGGAAAACTAAGTTGCAAAGTGATTAGATCTACCCCAAAAATGCTCATTCTATCCAGACAGTAAACTAGACTTAATTTCTAGGAGGACTGCTGAAGTTATGTAGCACCAGGCAATTATACTAGAGCTGGCAGCTATATAGCTGAGGTGTCATATGTCCAGGTGTCCTATGGCCTGTTAGGGCATCACACCCGACAATTAATTTTGAAGACGTGTGGCTTGTTTTCACTCAGATCTGTCTTTGCTTTGGGGAAGGTCACTTTAATTTAGTTCATCGCAAGAAGACAGTGAGTTGGATTAGATGTGTTTCTTCAATTTAAAGCTGTCACTTTCACACCCCTTTTCTTTTCGCCTGAGCTGGGTAATACCGGCCATATGCAGGCCCAAATTATTTACTCTGCAGGCAGAGAACAAGGTCACGCTTGTTATACTATCATCCAATTCACACAATCAGATTCAATCGACACAATCAGATTTCTCACAAAGAGAACTAATCTCCTTCTTTCACAAGCAATTATCCTGATGTAGCTGCTGGTTGGAGATGCACCACCTTGACCAGATGAGGCACAAATGACTTTCATTTTGCTTGTCTTCATTTTGCATCGGATGTGCTTGAAATTCATGATTAAGTTAAACTGTCGATCTGTGGTTCTGCTGGAAAATTTAAGCTAAAGAGATCTTCAGCACTGGACTGCAGCCAGAACAATTAAAGTGTCCTAGCATGGACACAGCAGATGATGTTGAGGAGAACTGCATTTCCCTGGTGCCACAGACTATGACCTTTCTCATAGAGTTGATGTGACATTTTTTGCATGAGTGAAATCTATGCAGACAGTTTTATGAAGAACAGCAACAAAATCCACTACCACCCCAGGTTGTAAGAATGTTTCCTTAATGTTATTTTAAGTTCTTATACATTAGGTTCACATGAACATTCAACATATCCAGTTTATTAGACATCGTATTGACATTATTTTCTGGTTACAAGAATGTTATTCTAACTTTAATTTTATAACTGTTTAATTGCTCCATTAACACCTTAAGAATTTGGTTTTTCATATGTAACATTTAAAGTTTTACTAACGTTACTGCAAAAACGTTTTTGATAACAGAGAACTTTTAGAGAAAGCTAGCCAACGTTCTGAGAATGTTCCCTGTTGCTGGAATGACGTGATCATAGCACGTGCAGTATGTAAATCAATGTATCATCACAAGGCATGTAAGACTTGCATTGCATTAAAAAAACTAGATGAATTATAACTACATCAGATTTACAAGGACGATTTTGAGAGCAGCAGGAAACACAGCCGTCACTTTGCCCAGATATCAAACATGCGCTGCAGAATACCGACTCACTCACTATCAAATAATCAGTGTTCTGTAAATACAGAGATATGCATGCTGACTCCATCCTGGGGGTCTTTTCTGAAGGACACAACTGTTTCCCCCCACACACGCTTCGGCAGTAAGCAATAAAGTGACTGACAAACAAGACAAGCAGCCATATGTGATCAATGCCCGCAGAAATGGAGGTAAAACATTTAAGCTATTCAAACAAAGCTGTACACGTGCATCAATATAAACAGTACTGTTCATTATAGCTTGTGACCATATTTCCCTTTAGTCACATTTTAGATCATTTAGGTTGAACCAAAACAACTTGCTATTGTTTTCGCAGAATAAATTATATCCCTTTCTTATATGCGTGATCATTTGATCTTTACTGAATAGTGAGATGCTGAATTTCTTGGTAGTTGTATTTAGTCTTTAATATGTTTGTTTTATAGTATTTCTACTATTATAGTATAATTTTAAAAACAGAAACAAACAGGGAAAGGAATAATTGTAAGTAATTGGCACATGGTGACAGCTTGGTGTCTTTTGAGGTGTTTGTATTATACTGTACTGCCACCTGCTGGTTAAGAGACAAATTACTGTACATCCGTAAATTACAAATTTATAAGGCATAACGTTTGTTAGTATATACCATTTATATTGATCCAGATGAATTTTGGATGCTTGATTACATTTAAATCTAATATGAAATTTATCAAGAACATTAATTTTATGACAGTGTTAACAGGCCATAGTAAAATAATGCCTTTAGTCTTTTTGAATTGTTCAGCACTTTTTAAAGCCAATTATCTAAATGCGTTTGTCTTTTTAATTTCCAGTGGTCAATTTGAGAAATTAAATCTACAGTCTCTTCTCCGTTTCATTAATGTAAGTGATGTACGTAGCTAGTGATTTAACAAATAACAAATTAATCTGAAAGGAATGAATTGAACATTTATCTAAGAGATTCTGTTTTTAGAGGTCATGAATTAAACCAGTCAGGTTTTCCAGAAATTCCTATAGAGGAATTTATTAATAGGGATTAATAGAACATTACAATATTTTCCCTTTCTTGTAATGCAATAAGCACAAAAACTTACTTTTACTGTTTGTTTTGTCTTTTATTTATAACATTGAACAGTTTGAGAGGTCTTGTAATTGCAGAATGAAAAGTTAACTTTTGTATTTAAAAAATTAATATTAGGAGTGCCACATACCTTTTTATATTTTGTTTAGTCTATGTAGAACTGAATTTTAGTAAATATTACTAATTGTCCTGATGCAAATATCAATCAATCGTCTTAATTATCATAATTGATTCTCATTTCTTAATCTTTTTGTATTGTTTATATTTTAGTATGTCAAGTAACATGATTCACAAATTCTTATTCATGTGTAGCCTAAGAAATTTAAGTTGCATTATTTTAGAAAGATAAAAAATGAGAAATATCGCAGAGTTAATAAGTTTGATTTAATTACATTGGAAGAAAAATAAATATACAATGAATAAATATAATAAACTCTTGAATTGACTGCTGTTTTATTTACACTGTCCATCCCATAATGAGGAAGGGACAGACTTAAGTTTTGCTGAAACAAACGTTTATCTAATGAAGCTTAAACATAACACACAATTACTGTTGCTATCCATGTTATGACACTGACAACAGACACATATTCACAGAATGTAAAAATGTCTTTCCGGCGGTGACTCCAGGCCATTAGTAATATGCACTTCTCTTTAAAATGTACGGTCTTCTTGATTTATTAGGACGCAGTTGCCTTTTTAATATATAGGGAGATTTCCTCTTCAGCTGAGTGTCGCTGTTTTGATCCAGGTTCTGATATTCTTGGCCTTCTTGAAGCTGAAATGAAAGACAGGATATTTGAGGTGGTGCACTGTAAGTGTCACATACATTATCACAGGCGATGCCGTCACTCAAAAGGCTGACCGATGCTTGGTTAGTCACCTGCCTCTAATCACTTCTCTTTTGAAGGCGTCTTTCAAGTGTGCTTGAAAATAATGTAGAATTGATTGAGTCTTAGCAAAATCATAGAAGCTGCACTGCGACATCAGTCCTGAAAATGTTTAACGTGTGTATGAGATACTGGGGATTCTGGGTAATGTATGCTAGTCAAGTTCTAGATTGGGGTGATGCATAAACAGGATCCCCCATTTTTAAGCATGTCACCTCACAGTTTTCTGTTTCTCTTTCTGTGTGACCTGATCTGTTTGGCTTGTGTCGCAATCACCTCCCGGCTATTTTTAATTTGGCAGCATCGTTTTTCAATCAATGTTTTTTCCAAAACATTTACTTTCATGTGTCTCATAAATCTGCATCAGTATTTATGGATTGTACATTTCAAACAGGAAAACAATCTTTGTTAGGAACTGCTGAGTAACTGCAGGGCAAACTAATTAAACTCATCAGTGGGGCGCAGGCTGTACGTGCCACAGTTTCCTATTTTCAGAATCTGTTTTTACCCCAAGCTCTGCTGTTCTGCAGAAGAAGTGACTGCAAGTATAACGTCTTTAAACTGCTGTAGGTCCACCAACTGTAATTGTGGAAGAAACAAAAAGGCCTTTAAACGCAACACTAAATTTTGATTAATGTAACTGGGCATCTCTGCTTAGTTTCCCTATCTTCCAAATGGTTCTTAGCCTAAACGTTAGCAACTGAAAGAGCATGACTTTATTTCTACAGTGTTCTCACCTCTCTGGGCTGCAGAACCCTGCAGAGGTTCTGAAGGTCTTGCAGTTCCACAAGCATTTGGGCAAAGGTTCCAGAGATGCTCTGATCATAGTTATCCCGAACCTCCGTTTGCTCCTCCTGCTCCTCACTGCCCCAGGCTTCTTGCCACCTCTCCTCAAAATTTCCCAGCATCCTGCACACATCCCGGAGAGGCAGTTTCCACAAGGGGGCGATGTGCTTGCTCTGCTTTAGCTGCAGATACAACGACAGAGCACATATTCAATTACAATGACTGGCTCCCTATTGCAGCTTTATTCAGCTCATAATAAGTTTTGCTGTCTTCAGCCATTACGGTTTTCTGAGTCAGCGTACTGGGGGCCAATAACCAAATCTATTAGTTTTCAATAGCGCTGGAGAAACACGTCGAGTTTTCTCTCAGTGCCTTTATTGGCTTCGACAAGATGAATCTAACAAAGCCAGGGAATTTTTTCTGAATCTGATGACTGCATATTTGTGTAGATCTTTAGACAGATAACTAGCTTGGTTGAAGACACTAACTGGATAATTATAAACAGCAAGTCTGGTATTTAAAATAGCTTCACAAAACACAAGACAACATTTAATGTCAGTATTTACTTTATGATTAACTCTACAGCAGAGACGGCAACTATACTGAATATTACAAAAACTCTACTGCCAGGAATTATTATAGAAATATAACAGATTGTAAGTAAAAGAGGGTAGAGTGTAGGAAACATTGCTCAAAACACAATGAATAAAGACTGAACATCATATCATCTGGTCCACCAATGGAGCATAAAATCATTTTGCTTTTTTTCCTGATTTGATTTGACATCGTACCTTAATGTTTAACTGAAAAAAAATAACTTTGAATTGCATTTTACAACCATCAGCATTTATATACGGTTATCACACCGACTGACTGGAGAGCAAACCTAAATTTACCAGAAACTAAAGTTAAATTGTGGGGAAGTTTGTGTGTAAATCTATTACTGAATTTTGGTAAATTTACATCCCAAATCCTCATAAACATCAAAAATTAATTACATAAATGTTCACTTAAGTATTTGTACCGATACACATTCACAACGTATTCACAGAACACCACAGTGCATTTGAAAATAAAGAGTAAAGAGAAAATAATCAGGCATGGCATTAGTTTAAATTCAGTTGATCTGCACTAGAAAGACAGTATTGCTGGTGTTGACTACAGGTGTTTAAAAGCTGTCAAATACGACACCTTTGATGTGAGCAGACTTCTCAGTACCTCTTCCTCTATTGCTCCTTTTCCCTGCTCTATATCTGAAGAGAGATGAAACAGTTTAAATTAAGATTTTAACACAAACATCAAATAGCATAAACTTATAAATCAGTTTAATTTCTTTTTGCAATAATGAGTGTTTTAATGCTATCAATCTAAAGACAAAGTGGAACATGGTTTTGTATATCACATGAATGATTTATCATTATATATGGTAATTGGGTAGACTATAGGATATATGGTAATTGGGTAGACTATAGCATATGGCTTGCCAGCAACATTAAATATGTAAATATCAATTATATATACAGAGAGAGATTAATTTTATATATATAATTTCCATTTGGATTTGTGAAACATATGGGCTATGTTTTTTGAAGGGGAAATCATATCATATGTAAAATGCAAGAAAAAAAGGGGCTAAATTATGGGAAATCAAATCTGTCCAATGTGGATCCTTCTCTTAAAATTGTGTGTTTTTGATTTCATCAGTTTAATTTGTACCTTTAATACAATGAACAAATATTATAAAGGTCATTTAAATGAGGTAATTTACTTATGTCTTTGGCAGATGTTTTATCCAAAGCATCTTCCAGTACATACAAACGATTCAATTTCAGTACGTTTCCTGAAGTAAAACCATCAAGCAAACCAATTAGAAGATATGAAGTGTAAATGTCTTACCTGAGCACAATCCATTACACAATATAAACAGAAGTGTAATCAGTGTCATCTGCCTCTGCATTTTGTTGGTAGTCCTGCTGTTGTTGCACATTTAAGACAGGCCCAAGTCCATAGGGTTCGAGATCGACAACAGATGCAGAAACAGACAGAAGTTGCGAGACAGGTTCTGGGAGAGAGGAGCACTTCCTGCAGAAGTCACGATGCTGTGGTCTCCTATCCAACCTGTTTGCTGTGTCTTCTCTTGGCTTTCTCAGAAGTGAAGATAGAGGGGTTCCATTCCACCTGGTATATAAGAGCCTCTGTGATGTCAGAGCACTGTCATTCATTCCCCTCCTCTGACCATCTCCATATCTCTCTCTCCTTATCCCTCCCTCCACAGCCCCTCATCTTGTGTCACGATGACATCAGCAGACACCTCAGAAATGCGTTGACGTCAAAACTTCCAGCTTATTTGATGTTCCCGTCTTCATTCTGTAGGCGGGAGTGAATGTTATTAGTTCTTCAAAGCATGATGATCCTGACAGATCAAGTTGGAGAGGATGCAGTATGCCTCAGTTTTATCTGAAGTGATAAACCATTAACAGTTAAGATGAACCCATTACATTATTACAGGTCAAGCTGTTCTGCTGGATCAATGTACAGAAATAACAATTTACAGTGTTTGATTTCACTGTTTATTTGCTTACAGTTTTGCTTTTTATATTTACCTGCTTTAAACTGGCCTGTAATTATAAATGACATTATAAAGAAATTGAATTGTCACATTAATTTTGTCATTATCATGAAAGTACAGGCTAAGATTGACCATTTTGTCTTCCTCTGGATGTCAAATGGATCAATTATTACTCTACTGTCCGTCATACTATTGCATTAATACTTGTAAATGTTTAGTGTTAGACATTTTAGTTTCTCTCAGTACAGTCTGTAATAACACATTTTTGTGGTGCCTCGAACGTTCTCAGAACGTTGGTTAATATTCTCTAGTAGTTAACTGTTAAAAAACGTTCTTGCAGTAATGTTAGTAGAACTTTTACTGTTTATATACATAAATACACTTATATACATACATATAAACGTTATTCTGAAGTTGTTAGTGAAGCGTTTTAAAAACGTTACAAAATTAAAGTTTAAATAACGGTTTTAACCAAGCAATGACATTAATACAGCGTCTAAAAGACCGGATTAGAACTGTCAAAACAGCATTTAATGTTTTGGATACTTCATGGAAACGTTAGTGAAACGTTCTTGCAACCTAAAATTGTTAGCTGGGTATCCAGACCCAGTCTACCGTGCCAAGGTTAAATTGCTTATAGATTACGACGCATGATTTATTATATTACAGTGGCATGACAGAAAATGGCTTCACTGCCTCGGCTTTATTTTAGCCGTGAGTTTTGTCACCTCCCTCCGCTGTGGTGGGCCGGGCCTGCGCGCTCAGAGCCGCTTGCATCTCAACTTTTGAAGTTCACAAGTTGTTGAACTTTCCACTACAAGCACTTCAGTGGCGCTTTCTACATGCGCTCCGTGTTGCTACGCGATGAGCTGGAACTGACCTGCGATCGCGCTGATGTTTGGTGACGCGCAATGGCACCGTTTGGAAAAAACTTTCTGAAAGCGCGTTTGAAAAACAGGTACGATTCGCACCGTCCATTTCGTGCGATTGTCTTTATCACAAACATTTCACAGAATGCACAAATGCTTCAGAAATAAGCAAACGAAGTAAAAACCGGTGTGCGTGGAAGATGAAATGCTTTTGTCGTGCGCATATGGCTGAAACTCTTCACATTAGGAAAGGCGCATAATAATAATAATAATAACGGGTTAGTGCTGTAAACTGTGGTCAATGTAACACCAGCTCTCGGTAATGTTCCTCTGAATGGTCGCAGAGAATCGAGTTACACTAATGCTGTTATTCTGCTTGCCCTGTTGCCTCTATGGATGCAGGTATCTGGCGTTAAGTAACGCCAAAAGTGTCTCCAAAGTGAGTCATTTTCCCTCTAAACATTAAATCACGCATGACGGAGGTGTTGGGGCGTGCAAATGTCTGTTTGAGCTTTAAACACGAGCTTTCATGTTAATATATTTAAGGTTTATTATATCCTTTATGTAGTACTAGTATATTTTATTATGTAATTGACTTTAATTAATATTGTGACTCTTTGCGTCCAAATGTATGCGTCTAAAAAGATGTATTTATCAAAGTTCATTGCCTGAAATAATCATCATAATGTATTTCTCTGTATTAGATAAAAGCTTGTAGTGTGATTGCTTGTTGACAAAAGTAAGCTGGGCTGAAGTGGAAATCAGCCTGTTATGAACACCGTCATTATTTACTTAGTAATTTATTTGAAGTACCCTGGTTAACTTGTGATATGTGTTGCCAGGTGGTTCTGTCTGAATGAACTGTTCATTGATGTTTGTGGCTCAGACTGAAGTGTATTTTAAATGCCTATCCCTGCATGCATTATGTTATGATGTGCCACATATTATTAGCCATTTATGGAAATAAAGCTTTCAGAAATATTCACTTAAATTTGATAAGTGCCATTTCTATTCAAACGTCAGTGTCATCAGGATGTTTAACTCGACTTTGCCAGTTTTTTAAGTGTAAACTAGAGACTGTCTGAAGGGTGATTATATTTTTATGATGCTGTAAAAATCACCTTTAAAAGCACAAAGCACTATAATTATGTGTTATGTTCAAAGAGAAAATTAATCAAAGGTAATCTAACACTGTCTGCTATATTTCAAATGGTTTGTGTCATTGTAAAAATATATAGCTGGATGCTGTAATTCTTAGCTATTCTTAAATTGTTTTTCTTTTTAAAAGTATATAGCTGGATGCTCCAAAAACAGGGAATTTAGGTTTGTAGGTAGTTATTACCCTTTACTCAACTACCTCAGCTGTCATAACTGGGTGATTGTTGTAGCGTGCCAAACACTGAAATAACATCACACTGTTATGGTTTAAACACTGGTAAATTCCTTAGATTACCAAAGATGCATTAAGATTATGACTTAAGATGTAATTTGCTGATTTATAGCTATTGGGATTAACTCTTCACATAGAGGTTTAATGAAGATGTTTAGTCTTCGATGTTTTAAGTAAAGGGGTTTTCCTGAAAATCAGTGAAGCACAATGAAAAATTGTTTATCAATTTTCCCATCCCTTTTTTAGATAGGACTCAGGAAGTTTGTCACTAAAATTGCTTGGAATGTGTTAATGAATCAGGGTGACGCAGCTAATACCCATATAAAACCTCTCAGCCTCTTTCGACATGTTTGATAACCATAACAGTTAATCTCAGTATCATACAGTATATCCAATATTATATTTAAATAAAGATAGTGTTTATTAAAGCTGTAGTCTGTAATTGTTTAAACAAAATTCCATTATTAAGTACATGACAGATCAGTTTTCAAAACAGACACCTTGATTCACAACAGTACGTTTACAATTTGAGCTGTCGGGACAGTTTAGCAGGAAATGTTTGGCTTAATTTAACGTGTAAAGGAAAAGTACATAAAATAACCTGCAATTTTATGTTTCAAAGACAGGTGGTGATACAGAGGCAAAAGTGCCAAAATTACAGCTTTAAAAGAAATTACATTTTTACATATTTGGTCACTAACTCTTACTTCAGTAAGAATACCAAATAATGTCTATAGTTTTCTACAAAACGATTTAACTGCAAACAAACAGCCAGTTTATATTGGATATGGGTATATTTCTTAGCAATATATCCATGGAATTCTAATTTTTCCATTGCCTCACAATACAAAAGTAGCAGGATGTATGTAACAGGATGTGGCAGGTCACCGTTGATTTTCCCATAAGGCAAACACAGGTGCATCCAGCTTTCATTTCCTGTGCTCATGAGGACTTTGGAAAAGACAATCTACAGCAGACTATTTCAGAAAACAATACTGAACACGTCTAAATTATTCCAAAATTAAAGGGAACTATTTCAATATCAAGTCAAGGACGAAAAACATTGTTAACCAGCTGTGAGTGTAAATGCTTGTATTTTATTGTAGCATTAAATGGCTGATGTGTGGACAAACTGTACTTATGTAATCCTACAGCTGGCCACTCCTGTGGTATGATGTCATGAGGATGATGTCATACAGAATGAGTAGCATGTGTCTGGCATAGTATTTTATTCAGCACATAATACAGTACAATATAAACCACATGCACGTTTTGCAGGTTAATTTTCTTGCTTTAGAGATCTGTGTGTGTATCAGAGGTTCTGTGCTGTGTAAATAGCTCAACTATTGACTGAGTAGCAGGGTCATCTAAACATTAACCAAATACTTGCATTCTTACATACTTTTCACATTCCTTTGAGGCCCTTCATCAATATGCACAAAATACATTAGCATGGTAAAATACTTTAATGTATATCACAAGTGTTACAGTGTTCTGTCATTTAGAGAAGTATTTTACTGGTGGACACAGTTTGTTTATAGTCTGCACTTGTTTTTTGTAGGTCTAAGGTTGTAGAGGAGACACCAGGAAAGGAAATCCAGGTGCAGGTGTGTCAAGAGGAGAAGGTAGTCTGTGGTGTGACCAAGTACACGACCTGTGCCGATGTGGTTAAGGCTTTACTGGAGGACCACCAGACTATACCGGAAAGTAAGAGGCTCCTACATGGGGAACCTAAAGACTTCTGCATCCTGGAACGATGGAAGGGATTTGAGAGGGCCCTGCCACCTCTAACTCGGATCCTTCGACTATGGAACGCTTGGGGTGATGAAAGACCTTTTATACGGTTTGTTCTCATGAAAATCAGTGAATTTGTGCCATCATCCAAGAGAGCCAAGAAGGCCTTTAGATCCAGAGGAACAAGGTCAAAAAGATCGGACCAGGGACCCGCCCAGTATGCCAAGACAGTGTCTGTGGAGAAGCAGAAGCGCATGGTGAAGAGGGCCTTTCGGAAACTGGAGAAGATCCAGAAAGGAGAGACGTCGGAGGGCTCAGAGGAGATCAACAAGCTGGTGCAGTTGATTATCTCCCAGGACCAGACCATCCACCAGCAGATTCATCAGATGCGTGAAATGGACTTGGAGATTGAATGTTTGGAGCACCAGCTAAGCAGCCCCACACCTCGCTCCAGCCTTGCTGATTGTGAAGATGGCCAGGCATCATCCCTGCTTGAATTCGACAGCCAGATGCAGGAGTACTTTTGCACCAGTGATGGAATAGAGCAGCTAGAACTACATGTTTGCAGACACAAAGAACTCATTGATCAGCTCTCTCGAGACATTGACCTGGAGCTGAAGAGCAATGCTTGGGTCTACGATTCAGAGGATTTGAAAGGTGCAGCAGCTGCAAGTCCAGAAGCAGATCTCTCTCTGTCCTCCTCAGATGTTTTGGAGTTAGAAAGCTTGTGCAGTGAACTCCAGTCAAGCATGAGCGCCGGGCTTTCACTCCATTCCCAAAGCCAGGAAATTGAGAAGGAATTGCAGCAGAACAAAACAGCCTTACAGTCACGGAACCAGGAATACCAGCATCTCGTTGCTCAACTCAGGGCACTGGAGCTGGGGGCCTGTCTTGACCAGCCTGGCCCAGTATCTTTGAAGAGTCAGATCAGGTCCCCTGTCTCTCAGCAGACAACAAGCAAGGTCAAAGAAACATGTTCTCCTACAGACGCAACAGACACAGACTCAGACACTGGAATAAGCTCGACTCACAGTCAGGACTCACTGTCACCGTGTGTGGACAGGTCACCTCCTCTGGATACTGATGTATAAACACCAAGCAAGTTACAATATTTAATATACTATATTTAAAGATGCACCACACTTCAGTCACTAACATGATGCTGTTATTTTGTTATAATTAATAAATATGCAGATTTTGTTATATTTTAGCTACTGATACATTGAAATTTACTGTTTAGGTAAAGACTGCTTCTTTATAACTTATATGCGCTTGTAGCCCAAACTTTTTGGAAAGCCCCAAATTATTCTCAATAAGATCTAATAAGCTCATAAATAAATTGGGCTTGTACATATTAATTTAAAATGTAACCTTTTGGTTTTGTTTTATTTACAAATGTTCTGGCATACATGTAAATACAAAGACCTTTTTTGGTCTATATAAGTCTATGGCATTTAGCTATTGGAACAAGATGTGCTTGCAACCAATTGTTTTACATTAAAACATCATATGGGCTATTACGTTTCTCAGAAAGACTTAATGTACAATGTATAAATAACTGCAGATTGCAAACAAATCTATTCACATATCAGATGAAAGCATTATTTGTTGTGCTAAAATATAAAGTAGTTTAAAAATACAAGTTACTATACATACAAATGTTTCCTCAATGCTATTTATGCATTTTCTCTCACACAGTCTAAGAGTGTTTTTAGCATAGCAGAATAATGACATTTCCCCTCAATGTTATTGCAATATAAAGATGTCATCAGTATTCTTGTGGCACGTGATAAGTTGTGGCCTCACGTTCCCCTCACAGCTAAAGTGGGTTAAAACAGCACTTAGAGAAAGAACTCACGACGCAGGGACAAAATATTGACGCAAGCGAGGAATATTTGAATTCTAATTGAAAAACCTTCGTACGTTTTAGTCAGTGCCAGGAGAGACATTTGATTCCTTTTGCTTCAGATAATTGCTTTATTCTTTCCTTTGATAAGACCTGCAGAGACCAAGCCAGATCTGTTAGTGCGGTTTCACTGGCATGCTGAATTAATGCAGGGTGTTTAATGCAAAGTTTCGAGCGGTGACTACATTTTGCACTGTTGGCACACAGCATGACTCATAATAAATGTGATTTTAAAAAAAATCTGTTTTGTAATGCAAAACAAATGGGTTTAAAAAACCATTGCATTATGCAACAGACCTTGCTTTCTCAAAGTGCTTTAATAAAGCTTTGCTTCACTGGATCCTTCCGAACTGTGGCTTCGCACTGAGATAATAACCGAATTCCTTCCTTGTTGGCTCTTATCCAGCACCGCGCAACCTGTAGGGTGCAGGCAATACAAAGTCAGAGGGCTTTTTAATATCTTCACTGGCGGTCTAGTCACTTGTTTATTGCCACTGTCAGTTCTGGAGGAACCCGAGGGCTGCCAGGACTCAGTCATGTTGCAAAACGGCTGTAATTACCGGGGGCGAAAACGGCAATTACTGACTTTTATCTTTAACTGCTGCTGTGGCTGTATTTCCAGCACTAACAATTAGACTGGCCAATTCTTGTAAACAGGCCTTTTAGATTGTGCCAGGCAGCCCCCCCCTGTGTTGAACTTTTAATTAGGAAGCCCATAGTGTCCAAACAAGACAGTTTGACAGAAAATACAATCCGTGTGTGAGGTGCCACAGGGACAGAAGAGAGTTTTGACATCATAATAGAGGGCCATAGAGTTTAGGGATAGAATTTGCACAAATAAGCAATCTTATCACCCCGAGGCCATCTTGTTTTCCTTCACTATATCAAAGAACATGTCCAACTTACGTCACCTTACAAATTATTTGGATTCAATGATTGATGGTGTTATTTTAAGACAAAATAGTGCTGTTGGCTGCGTTTCACAACCGTTGATAAAAACGGTTGGATTATCTTATCACTGTTTTGACGTTTTCTGAGTGGTTGTTTTTTCTATCCTTCAGGACAGTAATTTGTATGATAATTTTGCTCATACATTTCAATGAATTTTAAACTTGTACTAGAATCTCTGTTAGACCGAGTCACTGTATTTTCTTGTCACTGTTTTGAAGTTAGTGTGTGGTGAGGGGTGTATATTAACCAGATTATAAAAAACACCTGCTCACCTCAGAGCATCTAAGATGTGAATAAGATGTGAATCTCGTAATTACATGTTGACAGCTGTAATGTCCAAAAGCAATTACTTACAATAAAGAACATGTTGTACATGAACCAAATCCTTATTTAAAAAAACACACAGAAATTAAAGATTATATTATTTGCCCAATTTTCTTGGTCAGTAGCTCAATCTGTAAATAAACAGTATCACCATCAGATTAATTTAAATGGGT
>JAZGTK010011260.1:0-15746 GCA_036877625.1 Ambastaia sidthimunki | reverse complement strand
GGGGGAACCAATAGAAACTTGGTAATAAAATGGACAAGATAGCAACTTTTAAATTACTAAAGACATGGGCAATAAAGCCCAGCTGGTCCAACTGCTGATAGTGGGTTTCATAGTGTTCATATTACTGATACTAGTGTACCATTAACATTAAGAGAGACATATCAACCAGCAGTCTGCTGTTTTCATACACAGTGGATAGAAATAGCCATATATCACTTAGAACAGCACTAAAATACTAAACCAGACCCATATTGTTTCTTTGTGTCGTGCATGCCTATGATATTTTCTACCTTACAAGGGTACAAAATACCAGTTTAAGTCATGTTGTATAGAAAACACTGAATAAAACTTGCAAGCAAAAACAAATCACAGGCATGGATGTAGAATACTTAGTCACTATGCCAGTGACTTTATGTGTGTGATGAGAAAGGCATATTGTGTTCTTATTTTATAAAAATAAATTAATAAAAAATATTTTTATATAAATAAAAATGTATAAAATGATTTTATATAAAAAAATATTGTCATTTTGCATATTATAGCCCTAATAATAGCAGTTTTATGTCAGCCAATCACAACCCACAGTGTATAATAGCCCAGAGGTATACTCTTGTGAGGTAGAAACAGAATATAGAAAAAGACATTACAATTTAATTATACAAAAACATAAAACATGTCAATGGTGTTAAACATTTATGTACAGAATAACTGCACTTCATATTTGTACTTTTGACTCAATTAACTTTTTAATTGAAAAGCTTTTTCTCCAGACAGATAGCAGAAGAAGAGTGATGGGTGGCCAGCTTCAGGAATGGAAGTTTAGTAAAGTATGCCACTTCAAAAAAAAAGGGGGAGCAGGCTGAATTAATTCAGGCCCAAAAAACTTAAATAAAATGTGCGACAGACAGGTGGAGTCTGTGTTTCAGAGCTGCAGGGCTGAATCTAGTGATGCTCCACAGATCCTTCCCTATTGCCTGCGCCTGCCAGGATCTGCGACTGATGAGGCTGGACATTTTTATCACTGTAAGTCTTATTTAAGCTTTATTTATGTTTACATTTACATTAGAAAAGACCTAGCTCTACCTATAGCTAACCCATCCCTGTAATGAAGAATAATTCATTCCATTCATCCATTCAAGAATGATTCATTCTGATCCATCATGTTAAACTCAAGAAGGGTGTGGCCCAAAGTCTGGAATTCATTTTATTTGCACTGTTTTTTGGGAAGAATGGAATTTTAGATCTAGGCCACATACAGTACTGCCTTTGGAAAGACTCTAAGGGCTTAGCCTAGATCTACAAACTGCATGTAGTATATATGTGTGTATGTGTCACCTACCTGCCTAAACTGAGTGAACCGGTGCACTAGAAGTGACTCCCTATTGACTGTGTGACAGTCTGGCTGTTATATGATGAATGGGCTGTTTCTGTGTCATTTAATTACTTGCATTTTCAACTTGCTGGAGCACAGAATATTACCAACAGGAACAAAGAAGGAATAGAGATTCCTTGATAAGGATCGAATAATGATGGATTAATTCTTGCTTCTACAAAGTGTGCAGATCAAAATTGGATTATTCAATCAATCATTTGTAACACAGGGCAACTCAATTAGTGCTAAATGGAATGTAATTTCATTCAATGGATAAGATACGTCCTTCACTTGTAGCCCATAATTAATGTTCGTGTCCCAGGGTATGACAGACAGCAAGACTGATGCCTGCCTCCTATGTCTAAGTGGCATTCCCCAGGGACCTACTCTAGGTCCCATCAAGTTGCAAGCAATCGCATTTGTCAACAAAAAGTGATGACAATTTTTGTGCGGTTTGAACATGGTCAAATAAAGAGCACATATGAAGTCATTTTTGACACTTGTGGAGTGTGTTGTTTATATGCAGCACATAAAGCTCTCCTGTCCTTCTGTCCTGGGAAAACAACAGTGTGATTCAGTAGCATGCACCATTCAGCACACGCTGTTATAATGAAATTTAGTAATAATATAGGAACAGAAATGTGTTGCAGTCCTTTTCTGTTCCAGAACTTACTAAATCACACTAAGGTCAAGATGTATGAACTGTCTGTTTATCTACACCATGGACCACACCCTGGAAAACAAAGATTTTCACAGAAACCTTCCCTGCTCTGCTGTGTAAGATGCAGGTAGCAATCTGAATTAGCACATGCAGGCTACAGTCTACTAAAGCTGTAAACGCGTAGTGCCTCTGTCATTTGTATGTTGTGCTATCTTGCATATAGTGTTGCAGTTTTGGAGGTGGGGGGTTCTTTTAATGATTTTGTAGGGTTTTTTTTCATGAACTCGACAAATGAGTAAGGCTGCCATTTTGAAAGATGCACAGAGTCATTAGTTGCCACTGCTCTAATGTAACCTCTGATTGAATTAAGATAACTGGAGACTGCATTGAATTTCACTGGGAGAGAGGGGTTATGGGTAAAGCTTTGATCCAGGGCACAGAGAGAGTACGTAGGCCGACACTCAGAGATCTAGACCCCATCGCCCATCCATTTTCATGAATCTCCTAAATGGGCTCTGAAAAAGTAACATGAGAGGTACAGTTATATCCCAACACTCCATAGATTTTATCTATCTACCATTACCAGACAAATCAATCAAACCCTTCAACTAAAAATAAGTTAACATGATATCACGGGTTTACACGTTCATATTATGCATGAGGGTGATAAAGAGAGTGATAATGGAAGTTAATTTGCATGTGATAAAAAGATTTAAAATAAAGGTGAAATTAGGATGGTGGAGGCAGGGTGTGCGTTAGGGAAGTTTGGAGGTCCTAAATAGAGTATATGTACTAAATAGTTGTATTTATATACATTAAAATAAAATATAAGGTTAATCAGAACTAATTAGAGGCCAGAATGAACATTTGCTAAACGTGATTATAAATGGCTTTGGTGAGCAAATTAAACAACACACACTACAACACTGTCAGCCCAAAAATAAATTTGTTTTGGTTGTGACAACTGATCATGCTCAGCCAGACCGGATCTGTTCCAGCTGGGCTCAGGCATTTCTAGCAATTTTGTTATGTGCTTTTCTAATTTTATTATTCATTAGTTTTTAAGATTGCTACATAAGTTTAATTTGTTTATATTTCATATTTTTTAGTTAATTTTAGTTTTAGTTTGTTTTTGGGTTAATAATTTTAGTGCCTCAGCTTAAACTTAAGTTTATTGCTAAAGCAACATTTCTATTTTTTAAGTTCTGAAAATAATATTTATGTCTATATGTTATTTGATTTCAGTTAACATAAATGTTTTAATAGATTTAGTTTTACTAAACTATAATAATGTTGGTGTATTGAGTGGTGTCGTCTCAGAATCAGACTTTTTAATAAGGTATATATAAGTAATCATGATTAACAAGACACACCTGGACACAAGAGGGGCAACACTGAAGGAACTACTGTTCAATGACACATGAGCAGGACTACAACAGGAAATTAAACAAGATACAAAATAAAAGCCAAACACAGAGGGCTTGTTGCCCATGTTTATTGACTTTTAATGTTTGACTAACTCTGCTGGGTGCAAAAAGGCAATTTGTTTAGCTCAATCTCTCTTACACCCTGGAAATAACACCTAGAGAAATTACTTTTAAAAAAGACCGCCTAAGAAAGTCACTTATATTTTACACACTGGGTGGGTAAATACCACAGGAATTGTCAAAAAAAATTTAGGCACATATTCCCACATTTTGATTGATGATTTTTGATTAACACTCTTCACGCTTTTAATTAAAGTCCTATTGGTGTGATGTCAACAGGAAATGTAATTGCAGCTCTTAAAATGGTTCATCAACAACTGGTAAATCATACCCCAGTCTCTAGGCCAGCCGTTGATCAGACATTAATATCATTATAATAGCAAAGTGTTTAACCAGAACTGATTGCCTTTCAAGTGGGACTCCAAGGCCCTTGTGCTGCAGCCACTAACTGAACCAGCACTAATCACCAGAGTTAGAAGTTTTCCTCCATAGGTTATTATGGATAAAGATATTGATCCTCACTCCAAGCTGTCAATGTGTCACTTCTAATCAGTCCTCCACGGCCAAAGTCTCCCCAAGTGTCAGTGTAAATTCAGAGCTGGCCACCTCATTCCACATCCCCTGGACCTACAGATGGATAGTCACCTGCCACCAGGCTGTTGAGACAAATTCATAAAAAACACAACAAAGAATGAAAATCACTTTTGTGCCCTTTATAGTATGGCCCTAAAATATTTTATGTAGGGTAAATTAAATGACTGTGCCTTGTTTACCCATTTTCAGAGTAGAGGAAATGATTTGTTGAAGAGAGCTGGGTTGCAGCCATTTTCTCGTGAGATTTTTATAAGGGCACGGAGCTTTATATGTCAACATTTTAATGAATTCATACAGAAAGAGTTCTTGAGTTTGGCAACTCATTTCTTTTGGCGCTTTGTTCCAATAAAGAAAAATGAAAGTCGGCTTCAAATCTGATTGACAAGGAAGCTTAATAACAATTTCACTCCCACAATTTTACGCTTCAGATGCAGCTGGCAGCTACAGTGATTATTTTAATTCTAAATTATCAGTTTCAGCTAAGCAGATTTATTTCCTGGGTGAAAAGGTCATTTAGCTGTGGAGTTGCTACATGCCCAACAAGGTGGTCATAATGGAAGCTAATAAATTAAGAGCTTCTCTTAGACTGGGCTCGTACATACACTGAATGCAAATGTTCACATTAATCATTTTGGTGTGAATAGAGACTAATAATGGAGCGACAGCGAAAGGAGATGTTGGATAGTCCCTTTATACTTACATTATCCAAGGATTACACACTGTGTATTGTAAGTACAAGAGGATTGTGTGCTATTTAGAATTGAATTAAAAACGCCCTTTGAATTCCAATTTCATTACTTGATTTTATGGTTTTGAGGTACCAGCAAATAAATTCAGTATTGCAAATTCAATTTATGGAGTAGAATTAAAATGGAATAAAATTCAAAGAACTCCATACAGCCGCCGCGATTGTTATTTTTTATAATGTATTTTATTTTTACTTGCCCATTAACACATTATCATGCACACATGGGATATTTTCATTAACAACAGATTAAATAAATCATGTGTTCAATGTGTATCAATGTGTTACATCCAGAAAATTCTAATAAATGTATCTAAATGTTTCATTCTATTTAATACAGTAACTTTTATTTTATGATGACAGAAAACTTTATTTCCCACAACACTTTATTTGTTCCAAAGTCGTCAAAATGAAGCCAAACAGCATCAAGCCATTTACAAGATCAAGACCAAATTTCTTTGAATTACACTTTAATGAATCAGTAAATTCCTCTTCCTGTCTTTCCAGTTCAACATCCTGTGGGCATGGCCAATTCAACCCAAATGCCAGCTCACCAACAGAAACAGAGCCAATGCTTAAATCCTGAATTCTGCCAAAACTTTAGTGCACAACAGAAATATTGATGTTTAAACTACACCAAAGCTGACAGCTATAATTTTCATAAGCACTATTCTGACTCTGGTTTGAGCAGTTATGATTAACTACCATTATGCCTACAGGGCCATGAGAGGAGTAGTCTGAACACATCACACAGGTCATTATGATTTGTTCCTCGGCTGAAATTATGGGCAGTGTTAGGGCGCAAATAAACAACAGGCTGTCAGTCAGTCTGTCTAATTGCTGGCGACAAGCTTAACACGCTGCAGACACCGTGGGGAGAAGATGAATATGATTTGAACAGGGATCAGAAAATATGAGATGAGAGGTTTCGAATAACAGATCACAGCAAAACAGATTTGGATTTGTGTACTAATGTGCCCTTCAAAACATGCACCGGTCTGTTTTCTGAGATACACTGTTTCCTAGAGTTTATTAGTGTTTATCTCCATATTAAACACACACCCAAAATTACAGAATCTAACACAACATTAAAATAATTGTTGAACAGCATAAGAAACATAATTTACATGAAGAAAACTGCCCATGCAAAATTTGCCACCATGATATTGTTGGTTGCCAGGTTGTTGCTACTGTATGTGGTTGCTAAGGTGTTCTGAATGGTTCTTGTTGTATTGTACTATACAATACAATACAGTACTATGCAGATGCCAAGGTATTCCGGTGGTTCCTAAGGCATTACTAGGTTGCTATGGTGTTCTGAATGGTTGTTAGTGTAATACTATTTGGTTGCTAAGGTCTTCTGGAAGATTGCACAGTGTCCTCTTGGCTTAAGTCAATGGGCCAAACCCCAAGTCTCTATAAGTCTGACTGCTTAAAAAACTAACTAACCCCATCTTTGGTTGTTCATTCAAACAGGTAGTCCCGCCCCAACTCACACCATTGGTAGAGCCAAAAATGTCATTATGAATATTCTTAATACAAAATATTGTTGTGAGAATGTGTAGAAAGGGCCACGGAGCCATGATATTTACTCTCTTCAAACAAACAAACACATTCATGCCTCATTCATGCTGTAGTTGCCTCTGCGCATCAAACTGGGAAGAGAAGGTATTTTAACATTGAAATAATTACACACAGCAGCTTTAAACAGTCGTGTGCCATCTCTGCATGCTCTCTCCCTTGTGGAACCTGCTTGGCCGTGGGAACCGTCGTGCTGCAATGGGAACATAGTTCAATAAAGATAATGAAACTGAGCCTTTTTAATTTGCAGTTATCTCAAAGGGGACTGGCGCGTAAATCACGTGACACAGGCATGAAAGGAAATTCAATGCATTATAAAGATAAACATTAAAGCACAGGGGTTTCATTACTGTTTAATGTGAAGATGCCTTTCTAATTTCACAAACAAATGTCTTACAAAAAAGGCATTTTTACCATGTTGTAGTTTTACTCATTGTCCCAGTAATCTTTTTTCCACCCTAAAATTAAAATGTATTTTCTGTGGAATATAAAAGGAGATCTTTTGAAGAAGTCTAAGCTGCTCTTCATGCATATTTAATCAACAGGTCTATCAAGCACCACAAAAAACAATCTTTATATGTATTTTTTACTGCAGAGCACAGGTCTGTGGACACTGCACACGTCTGTGTGTTTATTCCACACCCACCCATTTTCACAGAAACCAACATTTTCACTGTTGGTACACACTGTCCCTGCAGACAATTTATTTGTTTTTGCAGAGTCCTGCTTAATTTTGCTCCCATTAGTGCAATCCCACTTCCATTAGTGTAATCCCCCATTTATTAATGTTCTCCACTGAATTTAATATAAAATATTTAATACTGTTTTGGAAAATGCAAGGTCTTAAGACTAAGGTTAAGAAATGTTCTAGCTGGTCCAGAGAGCATCTGACTGGATGAAAATCAGTGTAGTGCAACATGAGTCATCAATGTTTTTAGCACCATTTTTCCGAGGAGAAAGAGTGTTTTGAGAAATATTTGAGTATTCTGTACATAAGACATGAGTGAGTACACAAGCATACCGGTGGCCTTACAGTATCACACATAGACTAAAAGCCACAACACTCTAATTTAACATTTTAATGGGTGTTTAAATAATGTCTCAATATTTTATAGCAGGTTTTCCCGAGATCACCCATGTTTCTCAACCTCATTTCACAGCTCTTCTGAGCTGTTTTCCACAGTGTTACAGCCACACTGTTCCATGAATATCTTTATCACATCTGATTGGGTAAGATTTAATTCTGAGAGAAAATAACACAAAAACCTTGTGCATATACAACTCACACATGCAATTGTTATGCTGACATTACCGAACATCTCAGCTCATTTTTTGTCATTGCTCACAGCTGAGAGCTGCAATAACAATTTGCCACTACGGATAATTATACTTTAATGTGCATAAGAAAGCAAACTCAGATATTGACTGGGTAAAGGTGTTATGAGATGTGCACTGCAAGCTGGAGAAATGAACAAAATTTAATTATAGAGGACAATGTGTGACTGCAAGCAAAACACAGCATGTTAGTTTTTTAACTCAGATTTGTAATTTGTTAAATAAAGTTCAGTAAACAAAGGTACTGCAGCAACAGTCTGAAAGAATGATTAATAGTGTGTTTGTGTATATATATGTGTGTGTGTGTGTGTGTGTAAAAAAAAAATATATATATATATATATTAGTCTGCTAATTTACACCTGTGTAAACTTACATTTGGCTCCTTAGCGTGACCCAGTTAGCCCCTGCTGGTAGATGCCATAACTACACCATCTGGTTTCAAAGCTGTCCTTTGAAAACAATTCAAAAATAGTGTATCTGACAATGTTTTTTCTTTTAGCAATATATATATTGCTTGTATTTCATTATAGTGCACATTTTCCGAGTGCCCTATGAGCTTTTTTATTTCAGGACTCTTAAAAGCATGAAATGGACCCTGTCTGCTGCCTTTGATGTCACAGCTACGAACAGTCTCTAGTGACGCGCTTGAGGAGTCAGTAGCTTAAGAGTCATTCAGCGGAAAACAGCTCAGAACAATTAGTTCTGAGAAAAACTGCAGGACAGTTTTCAGATAACAGCTGCTTTGATATTTTGTTAGAATGAAATTCATACATTTTTGAGGAACGTGTTTATAAACTTTCTGGGCTGCTCTATAAATGAAGAATAATATCAAGTCAGCTTACAATTCTCACAAATAAAACACAGGACTCTGATGCAAAGTTATGGGGTCTTGTATCACCCTGAAGGGGTTTATTTTTGTGAACATGACCAGCTGACTGTACATTACATCCTGGTTAATAAATGTCCATTTACAAGTAAATAAATAAATGAATAAATGAGTTGCATTTGTTGTATTATGAGAAGAAAAAGACTGTGGAGTTATATGAAAGAAATAAAAATTACAACAAAAAGTACAAAACAGATTATGCTAGAACAACAGACATTTATTCAGTTTAACAGTCATACAGAAATACTATAGACTTTATACCATTTCTTGACCAGTCAGAATTAAGAATCAAGTATTTTATCTCATAAAAACAATCCTATGTATCACAAAGCTTTTTCATCATATACTTATTTTTTGCTTCCAATTTTTCCACTTTGCATTGTCATGGCCCAATAATGAATTTTAACGCAGGTTATTAATTCATGAAGAAAGCAGTTTCACAGAAGCAATAAACAGCTTTTTTGTGATTTGCAGTCTGCTGTACACTATTATACTGTTATTCAAATGGAAATGAACAAAATTTCAGGTACATGCTCTATCTCTGGTCTAAAGAGGGCCTTCTGTGTGTCTGACAGTAAGAAGTGTTTGTTATTTCATAGAGTTTTAGGGAGAAAATAATCTTCTCTGTTTATATGTATAAAAATAGCAGAAATTTCAATATTAGCCTCCCACAACTGTATGTTTCTCTTTATAACATTATTGTTATTGCGCCTAATTGGAGCAGATACAGCATAGCTCTCAACAAGTCTAATAATCCCCATACACACAGGACAGTAGAAACATCCAGTTTCCTTTCACATCCAGCAATAAGAATGTTTTATTTTAGCTCTTTTGGACCATGTCCAACATTCACACCACTGTATGAATCAAAATGTTATCTTATTTGCTGGGTTGGTTTTCTGGGAGTAAATGTTGGCCTGCTTTTCTGCAGTGATAGAGAAGAAGGGTTTATTCTTTATCTGGTCTTGTGAATATTAATTGTCTTTGCAGTGTGCAGGTCAAAGTGTTCTCTACTTTTGAAAGGGTAGATCATAATCAACACGGTCTGTGGTTTGAAGATTCATAGACTGAGGATACATTGCCAGGTCAAGTACAAGTGTGATCAAAGTAAAGCAGAATGAGGCACTGAAACAGCAGATTTGCTGTGACCTTCTCAGTGTTCATTGTGAAATTATCTTTGTCTAATCAAGCTGTACTGTCTTTTATTTCCATCATGTTGAAATTTGCATAATCTTCTCTTAAAGGTTACCTAAAAAATAGATTTTTCATCTAGTAGCACTTTATGAAACAAGATGGGATCAACAAATTAACCAAAAACATTTAATATACAAAAACAAAAATAAGCTTTATGAATCATTTCAAATGCCTGATCCCAAAGTTACTTGAAGTTACACTAAATTACCTCACATTTCTTGACACAGCTTCGATTTAAACCAAAAGGTTACGTGTAATTGTATTAAAGGTCCACCTCTGTTTTGGCAGTTAGCCAATCACAGTTTATAAGCACCTGGGGAGGCCAATCAAATTTTAGGATACCTATCTGGACAYGCCTCTGCACATTCAGCTGGAACAGTAAGAAAATTACATGCATCAGCTTTAAGTCAAACCATCATTTAAGTTGGGTTTCTATGTTTTTTTAATTAAGGACAGTAATTCTAGAGGGTGGAGGAGACACTTTAGGTTCAAGAGTAGCATAAAGTAATACAGACAGGTCACACCGAATCACACTGTCTCCCTCACGTTCCTATGTAGAATTTTTTCATTATGCCATCATTCAGTGAAGATTTTCCACAAAGAGCTCCAGAGCTTTACCATGGCAAAGCTCTGAGCTGAAGAAGCGAAGAGTTAAACATGGAGATAATCTCCACTGTAAGACTTCTTTACAGGAGATTAGATGGTATCACTGTGCAGTATTCTTTTCATGATTTGTGTACGGAGCCACAAAAGAAAGGGACTGATTATCTTTGTCTTTCAGCAGAAACACTGCTGGTCATATAATTAGAGTAATTACACCAACGCTATCAGGCTAACTGAACCCCACTTCACCCACCCATCCACTCACTGCCATTGTGACAGCAGAAGAACTCTGATCACCATGGCAACAAACGGTAATACAACAACAACCTCACATGCTATGAACGTCATAAAAAGGGTACAAAACCACAAGTTAACAATAATAATGGTAAAATGGGTACTTAAGTAGATGCCGTACTTGAGTAGAATTTTACATATGCATATTTTCAGAACAGACTATAAATGTTATTGATGACTATATTATAATATAAATGTTTCTGCTTCCGGTGTTCCTGTAGCTGAACTGGTTGAGCATTGCGTTAGCAGCACAAAGGTTGTGGGTTCGATCCCAGGGAATACAAGTACTGATAAAAAAAAAATGTATACCTTGAATTTACTGTAAGTTACTTTGGATAAAAGTGTCTGCCAAATGAATAAATGGAAATGTAATTAAATGGAAAAAAAATCCATTGAATATTCCAAAGACTTCTTCATTGATTTTTTTGATGGCATTGCAGTACAATATACTGTATACATTGATAAAGTTGACAGTAAGTTCTAATTTTCAGTTTTAAGACAAAAAAAATAAAATTATTTTTTAAATAAGTTTTAAGACAGCCAGCACTTGGATATACAGTAAAATAAATTATTTTAAATATTTACATTTATTTTAAATATTTATTTTTTACAATTATTTTAAATAAACATTATGTACATTGTGAAAAGCAAAGAAAGTTACAGTGTCTGTAACCAGATTTGTTTATATAGCTAACAAAAGTTGCCCACAGGCCTGGATCATTGTTTATAATTATAATATTTAGCAGATTTAGCATTTCTTAACCAATAACATGTTATTCAGCAATGACCAGGTGCGTTCGAAACAACATCTAACAGTTTAACAGTCTAACGCAGTCCTCTAACACAATAAGTGTAATTTTTATGTATTCATATAACAGAGGTGTGACTGCAGGTTTTTCTTAATTTATTAAGTATTGTTTAGAAGTGTTCCGCAAATGACTTAAAAAATCAGTGTTTTTACAAATGGTTCACAAGTTTCACAAATTGTAATATTTTTGCCATTCATTTGTAGTTTTGATTAGTTACTTTAAAACTTTATATTATTCTCATTTGTTGTTTTAACTTTTACTAAGTTAAAACTTTATTCATATTATTCATATTTACACTTTGACATTTTGTTATATATCTTTACAGTATAACATTTCTAAGAGATCTTTATTTTACCTATATTATTGGGTACTTTATATAACACTGACCAAAACGTAAAACGATTCTGAATATGACCTTTTGACAACTTCGCCAGATGCCTTTTAAACCTCAAAATGTTCTTTTTAAAAGAGCCAAGAATTGCTTTTTTCCACATATCTGGAGTTGGCGTCAGCTTTCCCGTAATTACCAGCAGCAAGCTGACCCCACTGCCTGAAGAGACAGATCGACTTATTAGTCAATACATGTAGTTATTCCTGTTCCAGCGAAGACTCGACCAACCGGGTCGTCAAAGACCTCTGCATTCTAATCAGTACATGACTCCAGCTTCGCATGCGCGACTGAGGCCTGCTCTGGAGGTTCAAAATCATTGATCTTCTTTCCAATGGTTTTGACCTTTAGGGAGATGTTCTGTTAAAGTTCTGCTTTGTCTCAAACACGCTGGGGTTGAAGGAGGATGTGTGGTCAAGGCTGTGAAATAGACCTGTTCTTTCTTGAAGGGCTAAACTGTAGCCTGTAAAGCCCATGGTGAGAATTTATTAGTTTAGGAGAAAGATATAAACGAAAAGACTCGGCAGGTGCTGAAATCAGATACAAGTCTGTTTTAACTGTTCAGACATGATCTACAAGCTACCCAAGAATCTGAGACAGCTGGTGTATAATGGTAATGGTTTCTGGAGGTACGAATGAGCCAAATAAAGAAAAAGCAGGTGATATTGTTGCCTGTTTCAGTTTAATTCAAGGATATTCTATCCACAAGCAATGTATTTTTCAAATGTTATACATCTGTAGGGTAACAGGGTTGACAATGTTAAAGTTTACATATACATTACTACAGATCTACTTTAATGCTGATCTTTATACACACATCCAACATTCAATAATCAATTTAAAACTGTGGTAACAGGGTTGAGAAATCTTTACTGTCTACACTATGCATTTATTCATACAGTGGGGTCCAAACATCTAAGAACAAATTTGGGATATTTTTATACATAAACCTAAGTTAATGAAATAAAAAACATAAAATTAACATTTAAAAACAGGAATATTTAAGATTCTGGACTGTTTCTGAAACTATTTCTGTCTGTCTAGTAAGTAGGCATCAGGTAGACTGTTTATTATTATAAAGTACAATGGAGGACACCAAACATGCCCTTTCTGAAAATGTTTTAAAGATTCTTTAAACTTTAAGCTACAAAACGTGTAAAGTTATTAACACAATAACAGCTAATAACAGATATTAATTTTAAGTGAAATCATGTATTACAGTAAGTTACGTATTATGTTTGAGAAGTGAAAACCAAGACAGAGGGAAAGAAAGTGAGAGAGAGAATACCGGTGCTCAAGGCCAGACCCTGTTGTGATTGAGGTATTTACGAGCCCACACAGCAATGCTCTGCGGCAGAGCCGAGTGACAGTGACGGACGACTGAGCAAATCACTCCATGCGGACTCCGCAGTGGCGCTCTGAATCGAGACGCCTTCCTTTATTGTATGGAGGTTAAAAGGCTGAGCTCTCACTAAAGCCCATCAATCTTCACACTGGACTTGTTTTGATATATCAGGTGTCGGGACAATAACATTGTCAGTAAAGCTGCAAAGGCAGGCCACGATTGACGCTGAGGTAATAAACGCTTCGTGTGCGCTGCAGTCGTCACGCAGACAGCAGAAAAGTTCACTGAAACTTTTGGCTCGATGCATGATAAACGCTCTCTGTTGAGAGTGGCAGTCAGCGTTGGTTTGTAAGTGAAGCTGAGGAGTGTCGTATAATGGTGAAAAGCTTTCTGGTGACAAGACTAAGTGAGAAATAGAAAGACAAAGATTCAGAGAGGAGTTTTTTGCAGTACGCTCTTGAGAAAATGGACGCTTGTAAATGTTTAACCGTCTGGAGAATACAAAGAACTATAAGAGAAGTGTTTGTATTTCATTTTAAATCAATGAAACAGTAAAGTGATATTGAACATGTGTAACTGTCAGTCCATAGAGGAGAGTTTGCTGGAATCTTTTCTTGTGCTTGGTAAGACTGGAGCCTCAAACTTCAGACCAGCTGGGCAACTGGACAATTAATTACCTTCAAATAACTGGTGGTTTCTGGACCAGTTCTTTGCTTATGATATATATCCTACTGCTTTTATAACATAACGTTAATATGCCACAGTTAAAGTTAACAACAACACAATTTTCACATCTTTTTAAAAAGTTTGCTTTTTATATTTCAAACTTGAACATTACATCAAAGCCGGTTTGTAATGTTTTTAGTCTGTTTCCTGTTTTATCTGCAAGAATAAATTACTGTACTCATGGAATACAATCTTAGGCATCATTTTTCAACTGTACTGCACAGCAGTATGATACAGTAGCTATGAGAACGAGGTGAGTCACCCAACTCTAAAGAGATTGTCCAAACTTAAGTAACTTAAATAACCTATGAATAACTGCAGATGGCAGTAACTGTATATAGTTCAACACCTGGTGATGATAAACTGCTGTGGATAAACCTGTAGCTAAGTGGAAGATAAAAACACGGCTTTACATGTTGATCAGATGGTCTCGTCCCACATTTTCTATGTAGGCAGCTTAGAACAAGCAGTAAAGTGGACCAGATTTCATGCTGATACCCAAAAGCCATATATTTCATACATATGTTATAAACATTAAAAAATGTGTTGAAATACCAAATCCTCAGTTGAATTATGTGAGTGCAGCTACAATTTCTATTCTAACAGTGTAAAATCTTAATTTGTGTAAAAGTGTTAAATGCAAATTTGCTTAAAATCAGGCTACAATATTCAAACGGTTCACAGTAACCAAACTTTTTACAATTCCATTAGGCTGGGTAACCGTGACCAATAAATAAAAAACAGCCTAAGGGGAGAGTTTAATCTAATTTATTTTTCATCTGATTCACACCCATTCCTTGTTATTTTTCAGCAAAATTTCAGCCACCTTACATCAAAATTGGTTGATGGTAATCGGCTCCATGTCATTATAGTTATTTTAAATGGATGGAGCTCCATTGATTTTATTTTATAGCTCTAATTTAATCTCAGGGTAACAGTCGCTCAGGAAACAGTGTCTTAACATGTTATTTCTCCTCTGGAGAGTTTACCTCTGTGATACTGTACCACCACGAGAGAAGTCGCAAAGCATGATGGGATAGCCTCAGTGTTTCAATATCCAATTACATTTTGTCAGGGCCTATTACAGAATTTTCAAAAATGAACTTAGAACATCAAACCCATCAGTCAGTCTATGAGATCTATGGGGGGAAGCAGGACCGGTCCTACTGTGATTGATTTCTGTAATGGTTTGTGAACTGTTACTGCTTTTGTGCTTTTTAGCACGTTTACTACACTAATGCGAGCTGTCAGGCTCTGACTTGAGAATACCTGCTGCCATTCCAATCCTGTAAGACTGATATGTCCTATCAACTCACAACACAAAACAATACACACATGATCTATTTGTCAGCTTGTTTTAATGGAATTTTTCTGAAATCAACAGAGCCAGTGACGCGACCACTTTTTTTTCTTACATCAACGCCAACAACTTAAACTATTTCTTGATTTTTGGTCATACTAATAAAGTGGAAAATAATATTTAAACATTTGTGTCCACTTACATTAGAGTTATAAACATTATGTTTACATAAAATACAGAAAACAAACAGGATGTGCATCCATGTGAACTTTAGTCTGAGGCACGTCACTAAAAATTAACTAAAACTCAGCAACTCATGTTGATGTCTGTGGACAGCATGAAATACTCTTCTGCCATCTATGGCTGTAACATAAAAGTTACCAGGTTTACCAAAGTTGTCTTCATGACATTATGAACCTACATGC
>JAZGTK010011259.1:0-15746 GCA_036877625.1 Ambastaia sidthimunki | reverse complement strand
CACACACACACACACACACACCACACACACACACACACAGCGTTTTTGGACATTGCACACATTTTGGACACAGCCTAGCTGCCAGTGCTTTGGCGATACAAAAGTTCAGTTTTTGTCATGCCTGTCAGGCAGTATCAGCTGTCCAGCAGAAACGTTCATGTTATTTTGGCACAAGCTGTACTATCAGTTGTGTTGTATGAGTGTCTGCATTCATCTGACTCGGGTTCGAGGCGTGTTTTACCGTGATAGCGCTTCCTCTCGTCTCTCGCAAGCATCACGGCGATGCGGAGCCCGATTCCGGACGAGCAGCCGGTGATCAGCACCACTTTCTGTCCCGCCGTTGACATGGTTACACCAGATTGATGAACCCCGACACTCTCTCGACGCGGATCTGGGCACGTGAACGCGCGCACTGTGGGTCACGGCAAGTGAGCGCGCCCGGGTGACTCAAACCGATCGCATTTATTTATCAGGCGAACAATTCACCGGCCCCCTTGAGAAATTAAAGCACAACAATAATGCACTGAAATCAGCATAGCCGCGTGATTCATTCACAGAAGAGACTACATTTTGCAGAGACGTAAATTCGTAGAGAACATTAGGAGTTCCATTTAAAAGCACCGATATGAGTGATTAAAACGATTTAAAGGTTGAATTTGTTGGGCGGTATTATCTGTGCATAAACCTTCAATTTAATTACTACATAAATATATAATAAACATGCTACGAAACATCGACATGGGGTAAAGAGACGGGGTTGGTGGGGGCACAGTTTTTCAGAACACCCCCACAAGAGATGAGTCAGAAAAGATCAAGGTCAGATGCTTGGGTTAACCTTTGACCCCACACCTTTACAAAATTATACAAACTTTTTATGAAAAACAGTCAAACACTCCATCGTTGTGTGTGTGTGAGAGAGAGAGAGAGACTGTGGACCCTTAGGCTCAGTTCAAGCAGGAATTTGGATCTGTCCCAGCACATTTTATTTTATAAGTTGGGTAGCTCAGCATCTTGTTCTGGCATGTTCAAGTGTGTCTGTGTGTGTGAAAGAGAGTGTGTGTTGTAAGAAGTCTAGTGATCGGATGGGTGCGGTGGGGATACAGAGATACAGGTGTGTGTCAGTAATGTCTCAAACTTGGCTCGTTTATTATTAGTTTGTTTTACAGTAGCTCTGATTCTTCTCTGGCTTGATGCAACATACAGTGAACTTCAATGCCCCCCTTTAATAAATCAATACATCCTTTGATAGCACCAGTTTTTTTTCCTACATTATTTTGTGTTTATTTAGGCTAATGCGAAGATGACTGTGTGATTTCCTTTACTGTAGTAAAATTATAGGAATGATTGTTATTTACAGTACAGTCATAAAAATTAAAATGTCACTGCATTTCATGTATTTAATTATTATTATTCTCAGTGAGACTGGTCAAATGTAGCAATACTCGTGTTCATTTTTTAATTGTGATTTGTTTTCTGCGATATTTTTCTACGTTTAATAAAGAATGAAAAGTGAAATCGATGCTGATTTTAAATCAAACAATGAACAAGCCTCATAGTGTTACAAACTGGTTTATGCAGAGAGAGTTCATGTATGACTGTCAAATGTAACTTAATAAGCAGAAATGTTATTGTTTGCAGAACGTCTACAAATCATGTTTGTTTTTATGCTTCAAGCAGCTCAACAATAAGCTTGCGCCTTATCGTGTCTATCGTATCGTAACTGTATTTACATCGGTTTCATATAATAAAAAAGATCACACATTTCTCTCTCTCTCTCTCTCTCTCTCTCTCTCTCTCTCTCGCTCTCTCTCTCTCTCTCTCTCTCTCCTCCGCGTTTGTTCAGATCTTCTGGACTGGACGGACACACGCATCACGAGCGCCGGGCGGTCGGTGTAGGTGAAGAGCTGGAGATGATGATGATGAAGATGAATTCACGGACTACCGGAATGACGTCGCTGATCGTTTTATTAATGCTGCACGTGACTCGAGCAGGTAGATTGAAACACACGTTATGAGATTGTTGATGGCTGAATTGGTGATTATTGCTAATTGAGGACCATTAAAGGATGAGAAATCACTGTTCTGCAGATGTTTTTTCTATGATTGTTCTGTTATTTTCCCAGTCCTTTGTGATTACTGCATTTTTAAATGATTTTACAGACACTGCACCCACAAACAGCAATTCATGGTAATACCATAGTGCTTTAATATATACCCTAATATTGAGTGATTACCATAGTTATATACTGGGGTATTTTGTGGTACTCCAGGGTTCTCTGAAGTTTACCATAGTAGATTTCTTTGTATGTATGAAGGTCTGGAGACACTGGCTCATGTTCTCTGGAAGTGATATTCAGCAGCTGCTTTTCATTGTCTCTCTCTGGCTGGTTCTGCTTGTATATCCATGAGCGAATGGATCTGTACAGAACTTTCCCTGCGTGCTCATGAGCTTCAGAGTAACTGTACTGAGGGTCTGACCAAGATCTAGTGATGGATTTAAAAAACAAAGGACACTTCTCTCAGGGCTACAGATGAAAACGTAAAGAGTTTAGATGTTTTGATCATGCAAGTTGTGTTGTAAATGACAGTTATTTACTGGAGGAATATGAGTATTAATCTCCTGACAGACAGAAGAGTGCAGGGCTTTTTTCAGCACATTCCCAACAGGTCTGAAGCTGTCCAGCACTGTGCTGTTCTCTGGAAAAACATTTCTGCTGCAGTGCATGTAAGTTCTCAATCAAAGCAGCAGGCGTATAATTGTACTGAGGTCATTTTATCAAATAAATTGTTCCCTAAAGGAAAGTCAGGGCAAAAAATCTAAAAAAAAAATCTAAATCTAGTCTTGCTCAGACACTAGGGCTTATTTCCTGTGCTTTCATAACACACTGATGAAGAACTGGTGATTACGTGTTCTGTAAGTGTGTAATGTTTACACATTAGTGAATACTACATTCTTCAATGTGCTATTGACCTTTAACCCATATGTTTTGATTTATGACCCGCTGACATCAACTGTGAAAAGGCATGGTTAAATAAATACAGTTTAACCACAAAGTTTGTAGTACTCATGTCTCTCACACCTAATAAGAGTTGCTCAGTTCTCCATCAGTCTGTGTTTTTTTACTTTTTGACTGTACCAGCGCATCGGCTTCTGTTGCATCATGGGATAGAAGTGTGTCCAATGCTGGAGGACCTGTTCATCTGTTTTATGATCCATAATCCTATTGACTTGATGTACTTCTCTTTACATACTGTTTAGCAGGGAAGTGTGCATGTTTGTTTGATCTTAGCACTGAAACGGCTTTAGTTATATGATGTCATTAGTGATGTCATAACCTTGGAATGGCTGTTGAAGGGTGATGTGTTATGTGACTGTGTGTGTGATCGTGGCTCCTCTGTAAAGACAGATGGATGCCTTCACTGTTGGACTTTAGTTACTTTAGGGTCACATCAGGTCAGTGAGCCTGTTGGCTCCACACATCTGGTGTTCAGTTCTCTTAGACTATCAACATCAAACTTTGGGACTAAAATGGAATTAATTAAGACAGTTGTTAAGTTTTTAAGCATTTTGATGTCTGTCATGACAAGGCAGACAAGATTAATATTAAACCAACATGACCAGTTTCATCCTGAATTACATTATTTATTCCTAATTAAAACTAATAAAGCTATTACAAATGTCTGGAGATGACATCCCAGAGATGATGTATTTGTTTTGATGGTAAATCTGTGTGACCGGTTCATTTCTGTTTTAGGGATGAATGTTTGGACTGCAGTCACATGGCTTGTTAAGGAGAGAAGTAAGGTGACTTTTCTAAGGTTCAGACATTTTTTGACATTATTATTGTCATAATTATTATTTAATTATTTTTTTTTTTTATTGTTCCTGTGGTTCAGCAAACAACCTTTTTTATCAAGAATTATTTTTGGTTGTAGGTTATCAAGATGTTAATTTTTTTTAAAGATAAACATGTATTGTTAATGTTTGTTTTTAGGTTCTTCACATTGTTTTACAACATCAGTGTTTTGGTTTCTGAGCTCTTTAAAACTCTGTTGTTTGATGCTACAGTGATGCTACAGAGGGAACCATCTAGTTAACGGTTTTTCGGTTAGAGGAACAATTTTTTTACCAATTTTATAGAGATATTATATATCTCTATAAATATATATTATATATATATTTCTAAAAAAACCTTTTTCTGTTACAAAGAACCTGCAAGGGGAAGTTTCAATGGATGTTACAAGTTCGTCACAGAACAGAAAACCCTGAGAAAGAACCATTCAAGAACTCGGTTCCTCTATGACATCAGACCATGAAACAGTTAGGGTTCAAAGTCCTTTAATAAACATTTTTCCATTTCTTTTGTTCATCACTAAATCTGGATGTGCTGACAAACTTCACTTAGCCACATGGGTGATGATGTCATACCCTAATGCATGTGATTGGTTGTTTAAATTATGAATGACTCATGGGTCGATCAACTTTAGTTGCCTGCTGGGTACTGACAGTCAGATCAAGCTGAACGTTTGTGCATTACTGTTATGGAAAAATCTTTTGACAGCAATGGTGTGAGAGGATTCTCCATTGATCTTGAACAGTGGAACGAGAAGATGAAAGATCTTCACATTTTTGCTGGTTTTCTCAGTGCTTTCACACAAGCTTCAGCATGTTTGGCAGCAGGAACCTCAGGCTTTGCCTGTGGACCTTTTTCTTAGGTGAGGTGATGGTTCATAATTTCCTGTACAGATAGTTTGTGTTTAAGCGAGTTGAGATTTCTTCATCCTCTTTATCTTCATCCCTGACCTTTCACCTCTGACGGTGTGAGGTTTCCTTGGCATCTCAAATATCTTTGGAGGGTTTGCCTGACGCTTTCTTACCAAGGCTTGAAGGAACGGTTCACCCAAAATTAAAAAAAAAAAATCTGCCATTATTTACTCATGTCAAAGCCACCTGGCTGTCTTTCTTCTGTTTAGCAGAAATGGGGATCTTTATGTACACTGAAGGTAAATGAAGATGCAAGTTCTTAATTATGTGGAAAAATTTAAAATGCTGGTAATCTTCCCACCTGCTGTAGCTCTCAGACTCTTTATGTTTGTGTTTACATATACTGTGAATAAAGAACAAGTTCTTAACTAGAACAAACCTCACAGACCCCCAGACTGAGCTGAATGTTACGACTTTAGTCTCGTAAGCTCTGCACTGTGATCAGTGGTGAAGAGTCAAGTGTTGTAATAATACCTAAAACATACCTTTCTGACATCCTGATACCATTTCTGATATCATTTAATCTTGTGCAGTGTCTCTGAATTTAACTGGGTTGTATGTGTGTGTTTGTGTGTGTTAAATAAGCCCTTTTATAAAAAGACCAACATAAAATGTCTGAACGTCTGGACTGCATTTCTTCATTCATCCGCCTAAAGTCAATCACATCTGGATCCCAGAAACACACACACACACACATACACACACACACACACTCCCCTGCAGCTGCTGTTTGTGTCTTTGATCTCAAACTTGTGTTGACTCTGTTTTGAAAGACTTTAAGTGAGTTTAGATTTTCTGATAGTTTCTGTCTAAGAGTGTGAATTTATTTGTGTGTTTTCTATAAGGGGAAATTTTTGAATAATTTGACAAATTTATGATCATTCAGTGATGTCCGTAATCGCAAATAGCTTTAAATAAACATAATAGAAGTCTATGTTTACATTTAAATAGCAAATAAAATCTGTGTGTGTGTGTGAGAGACTGAGAGAGACCTGTGCAGTGCTTAAGACAGAGAAATGTGTTGGGCAGATGCAGGTATTGCACAAGTCACATGACCTAACCAGACCTACAGACAGACAGATTTTCTCATATCTGTGTGTTTTGTGAGCTTCGAACCTTAAAGTTATTTCATCTCCAGCAGTGAATCCCATTGATGTGCTGAAGATTTTGGATCTATCAGATTCCATGGAGGGCGTGTCATTGGAGGCGGGACTGTGCACAAGTAGGCGGGGCACTGATGAGGCAGATCTTGCATATAAGATTGAAAAAAAAATCCAAGTTAGTGTTCCAACCAAACAGCTTTTTCCAGGTATGTGCTACTACAAACCCACACACACATAGACACACACTGTTGTCTACACTGAACAAATGCATGCATTTCAGACTCAGAGTTTCCGGTGGATTTCTCAGTGATGGTGACCGTCCGGGCGCGCCGCGGCGCTCAGTGTTTTCTGCTCTCTGTCTATGATAGTGAGGGTGTGCAACAGTTGGGCGTGGAGCTTGGACGCTCCCCTGTCTTCCTCTATGAGGACCACAATGGCCAGCCCACCCCAGACCTCTATCCTATTTTCAAAAAGGTCAACCTAGCTGATGGCAAGTGAGTCACAGGGTTGTTTTGGTATTTCCCAGAATTTCTCAACCATGTCAACAGCAGTCCTGCTACACCATAATTTGCTCTTTGATGATGTAATCATGTCTTTTACCCCTGAAGAAATGAAGAACATGTTTGACATTAGCATTGATTGTTTAAAATCTCTTCACCTGAGATGAAGACTAAGACATCAGTTTTATTTCACACAAGGCTCATGGTGGCCGCTATATTGAGATCACATGACCAGCTCATAATAACCCCTCCAATTATCAGACACATTGAGCTGCAGAGTGAATCTTTGATGTAGATCATTTGCATGTTAATTTTCAACACTATAAAAATACAATACAGCACAAAGTTCAGTTTGTTGACATTCTTAGTTTTAGATCCCTGCTGAAAACAAAATAATTTTACCAGCCAAATGTTTTCTGTTCTTAGATGGGCACTAAAGCCAATTTGGGCACTTTAATGTTAGTTCAGTTGATCTTCTCTCAACTGTCACTGAAGACTGATATGAACCTACCTACAGAGAATCTGAGCTGTCCTCTGACCTGTGACCTTACAGGTGGCACAGACTGGCATATAGTGTGAAAGGTCAAAAGGTCACACTTTTTCTGGATTGTCAGGAAGTGGTGACCCTTGACCTCCCCAGAGGTCAGGATGCTAAGGTCAGCACAGAGGGCGTGACTGTGTTTGGGACGAGACTTTTGGATGAAGAAGTGTTTGAGGTGAGTGTGTGTGTATGTTTGAGGTAAGTGTGTGTGTGTGTATTTTATATTGTGTATACTGTAAATCTATAGGGAGAGATTCAGCAGTTGTTGATCAGTCCAGATCCCAGAGCTGCTGCAGAATACTGCCACACCTACATTCCTGACTGTGACTCCACCCTCCTTTACAACAGCCTATCACTGGACCCTGTGGAGGTAATCTCGCCCAAACAGATCATGAGTGTACTGCACTCATGTGAATTATTCACTTTATGAATGAAGGTTCTCATTATTAGTATTCATATCTTCTATTTGGCTCAGTTATGAGAACACTGTTAAACATAGTGTGGAGAATTTTTGCCAGAAACATTCACTGTGTGACTGTGTTTGTGTTTTAGCACATGCCCAGTAGCTACTGTATGTTTAAATTACATCTGTTGATTAGCCACACTCAAGAAACAGTGAAATATTTAGAGCATTACACAGCAAAAACAAATGACGTGTGTAGATTCAGGCTGTTAAATATGCGTGAAGGCTTGAAATTTCTGACTCTTTAAGAGTGTAAGTTATTATAGGAAATATAAATTATAGGAAACATGAATCAACTGACAAGTAACTGGTTTATGATGTTGCTTCTGTGTTGTCATGTTGATGTTGTGCAGGTCCAGAGACCTTCCAGGAAACCAGTTGAGGAGGAGTTTGATGACCTTTACAGTGACCTTTACAATGACCTCTCTATACTGTCTCCAGGAGACAATGTCACAGAGTATGAGGTTTGTGTGTGTTTCGTGTTGTGTAAATCTGTGTGTTTTTTGTGTAATTATCTGTATGTATGTGTTTTGTTTAATTCTGTGTATGTGTTTTGTGTAATTTTGTGTGTTTGTTTGTATAATTCTTTCTGTGTGTGTGTGTTGTTGTGTGATAATCTGTATGTGTTTTGTGTAATGCTGTGTGTGTGATCTCAGGTTGTGGAGTATGATGACTCTGAGAATGACACAGACGTTTTTAAGGAATACACAGAATATCATGAGTATGACACATATGATTATCGGCCAGCAGAGAGAGAAGATCAGATCTACAATGGACAGGTAAATGTCTCCCTCTCATTCATCTGGTTGCTGGATTTGCTGGTTCTTCCCTCATTGAGACTGAGTTTGTCTGTTCTTCTGATTGAGTTTGTCTGTTCTTCTGATTGAGTTTGTCTGTTCTTCTGATTGAGTTTGTCTGTTCTTCTGATTGAGTTTGTCTGTTCTTCTGATGTCAGTTTTCAGTCGGTCCAGAGAAAGGGCAGAAAGGAGAGCTGGCAGTATTAGGAGAGGTGACACACACAAATAATTTCTTGTAATTGTTCTAAACAATATTTTTATGTGTTTTGTGAACTGTAAATTTATTTAAGAGCTGGGATTGCTGTGCTACATGGATTAACTTCTTATAGTGAATTCCTATAGTTGGAGATTTTTCTGTATTACCCATGATGTACACTACTGTATATTATCATACACTTACAGTAAACATAATTTTTTTACCCGTGTTTACAATCCGAGGGATGAGAAATGATTTTCTGTAATGATGAACAGAATGTAATAGATGCTGTCTGTAGAGCTGAAGTTTAATATGGCTGTAATATTTCTTTAAAGAAGAGAGTGATCAATGTCTGGCTCCTTGTATTAGTGAGTCATCACATTTCAATAAATAAAAAAAGACTTCTTCTGCTAACACACTGATATAATGTGTGATTATACACATCAGTGGCTGAGATAATAGTGTAATTTGTTTTTCTGTCTGGCGGTGTGAAGGGCACCCTGATTGCAGGACCGCCTGGCCTGCCTGGTCCTGAGGTAATCTCAGCTGCTGTCAGCCCATAACTTTACCATGTTTTACACTGACTGCACTGATTTCTGAGCCACCTGTGTGCTGTGGTTCGTTCCTGCAGGGTGAGCCCGGTGAGCCCGGTCCAATGGGACCTCCAGGACCAATCGGTGATCCAGGAGACCCGGTAAGACACATACACGTACACCCCCACACCATTAGACACATGACAAATATTACAAGCGTGTCTCTCTGCTGTGTCATTACTTCAGGGCCCTGAAGGCCGTCCAGGACTTGCAGGGGCTGATGGTATACCTGGTCCTCCAGGCACTCTGCTCATGTTGCCGGTATGTTTGAGTGTCTGTTTACTGTCAATCAAGTAAATTACTTTAAATGATTTCTGCTCTTGTACAAACACACTGTAAAAATGAATTGTCTGACGGATGTGAATATAGAGAGCCACATCTCACTTTATAACCAGGGATGATAGAGTACACATGTGTCTCTCATAGTGAAGTCTGTCTGTGTCTGTGTATCAGTTTCAGTTTGGTGGTGATGCTAGAAAAGGTCCGGTCATATCATCTCAAGAAGCTCAAGCTCAAGCAATCCTACAGCACACAAAGGCAAGACACTCCACAAACTCCCGTCTAACTCCACAATTACTTTATTCTTGTCCTTCAGCAATTCTTAATCTGTTTCTGCTGCTGTTTGTGTCTCAGCTGTCTTTAAAAGGGCCACCTGGACCACTAGGACTCACCGGGCGTCCAGGTCCACTAGTGAGTGTGCACAACCTGTGTTTGCATTTCATCAAACCTTAAAAGATGTCACTCACCTGCCTGACAGAGTTTATTTCATGTGAAAGTGTTTAAGACTGGAGACTGAGTGTGGGTGTGTGTACTAGTATATGTGGTTTATGGGGACACTTCATGTATCCATATAAACCAAATGGCTTAAAAAAAACGTACTAAATGTTTTTTATTAATTCAATACAATAGGTTTCTGTGAGGATTTGGTTTAGGGGTGGGGTTTTGGCAAGGGGATATAAAATTTAATTAGCTCAGTATACAAATAATTATGCCTGTGGAGAGTCCCTGTAAACTACGTATGACGTGTGTAGTTTGTATATATACAGTGTGTGTTAGATTTGTTTGTGAGTGTGTGGAGCGCCATCTAGTGTTTCTGATATCAAACGTGATTTGTTTGCTAGTCTGTGTGGTTAATTTGGTTGGAAGCTGTCTGTTGTGATAGCAGGTACAGTTTTATTTGGTCATTTACACCAATATTACACACAAAAAAAACACAAAGATCAATATCTGTTATTGTAATGTCCGATAACATTCAACACTCTTGAACTAAGTTTGATGTGTGTTTGAAAGAGTTTAATTTGTGTTTGATACTGTTTGTTGTAATTGGGTTTTGATATTTGTTAGATATTTTGTTTGATGTTGAGTTGGATGCTGTGTCTGTGGTAATTTGATTGTGTTTGATGTTCTTCGATGTTGTGTTTGATTGTGTTGGATGTCAAGTTTGCTGTTTGTTGTGATTGGGCTTTGATGTTGTGATTGGTGTTTGATTGTGTTTGTTGTTGTGTACGGTTTTGATATTGTGTTTGATATTGTTTATTGGTGTTTGATTGTGTTTGTTGTTGTGTACGGTTTTGATATTGTGTTTGATATTGTTTATTGGTGTGTGATTCTTTGTTGTTGTGTGCTGTCAGGGTTCTACAGGGCCACGGGGTCTGAAGGGTGATCATGGATTACCAGGAGCACCGGTATGGGATGGTGCTGTCCGTGATCTTTAGATACAAACCATCTCATACACAAAACAGACACTGTCATAAATTTACAGTGGCCCCTAAACAATGGTCACACCTAAAATATCTGAATGTCATTGCATCAGGTTTTACAACAGTTATCTTCAGTGCCAGTCTGATGTTTCTAGTGTGCTGCATTTTTTAATGGACACATTTATTTTTCTTGGTTATTTACATTTACATTTAGGATTTTATCCAAAGCGACTTACAGTGTGAAGAGAACATAGAAGCGAAAAATCAAAAACGACAATGAACATCAGCCATACATATATACAATTTTACTTGAAGTACAATATTCCAGTGCTAGATGTGGTGCCTGTGGGGAGAGAGGTGACGGTGATATGGTCCAAAATGCCCTCCCGGTCATACTAAGTTTTCATAGTGAGTAAATCACAATCACCACAATTTTCCAGATAACTGAATTGCTGAAGTGACAACATATTCAGTCATAGTTGAGTTATGACTGAAATGTCCCGTGCACATTTAAATCAAGTCAATCAAAACTGAATTTAAAAACTTTCAAGCTGTTTTTCTCAGTTCCTGTATTGGCTGGGGAATGTAAAGTAGGTAGCGCTGTGCTGTTGGGTTTCTCTTGTAGATGATCAGCACACTTGTGGTTGAGTCCAGAGAGATTCATAGCGCTGGTAGTCAGACTTCTGAAGGAGGTAGCACAACCATTACAGACACATGAGCCCAGTGTCGAGAGGATGATGTGTTTATCTCTCTGTATGTCCGCAGGGTCCTCGTGGGTTACCAGGGGCCTCAGGACTGAATGGTAAACCAGGAAAAAGGGTGAGTTTAGCACCATACAGAACACACACCAACAGACCTTAAGTTCCTTAAAATGCATGTTTGTGTGTTTGCAGGGTCGAGGTGGTAGCGATGGAAGTCGAGGTGAACCAGGTGAAACAGGAAATAAAGTAAGTTCTGTATATGCAGATTATGTGTACATGCGGGTTCCTCTCTTTCTGATGCGTGTGTAGTGGACTGATAGTGATACAGTCTTGTGTGCTGCATTATTACCTTCATGTTCAGGGAAACCCTATCCAAAATACTAATGTGTTATTTAAGTCTTTCTCTTTCTTTCTCTTCCTCTCCCTGTTTCTCATTTTTTCTGTCTCTTTCTCTCTGTTTCCTTTTCTCTTTCCCTTTTTCTTTCTCTGCAGGGTGACAGAGGGTTTGATGGTTTGCCAGGCCTTCCTGGAAATAAAGGCCACAGGGTACAATATCCTCATCAGACTCATTAATACTTATGGTGTTATTGAGGGTCACTGTGATTGAATTAGTGACTCTTGTGTGTGGGTTTCCATCCGTGTGGGTGGGTGTCCATGTGTGGGTGTTTGTGTGTGGGTGTTTGTGTGTTCTGTAGGGAGATCCAGGCAAGAAAGGGCCAATCGGTCCCCCAGGAGCCTCTGGAGAGAAGGTGAGTGAAAGTCTGTCTATCTGTCTGTCTGTGTATAAGGTGTGGCAGATCTAATGATTATCACGCTACTGATCTTTGATTATTTCAGGGTTCAGATGGTCAGCCAGGTCCGAGAGGTCAACCCGGAGAACCTGTATGTATATACCCCATTAATCATCTCATAGTGATTGTTGGTTTAGTATCTTCATTTAACCATGAACCAAGTGGAGCAACATTTGAGCTTCTGGATCAGTCATCTGTTTCTTTGTTTTTTATCACAGGGTCTTGCGGGGTTGACCGGACCGCGGGGTCTTCCTGGGCCTCCTGGCCAGCAGGTGAGTCAAATGAAACCCATCATGAGCTCAGGGTTCATGGCTTCTTCAGACTTTCTGCTGTAGTTATCTGTTCCTTCAGCAGACATGCAGTAATGATTGTGTGTTGTGTAAAGTTCTGGTGATGATCTCAGATATTAAACATGGATTTCTGAATGGTTGTGTGTATTTGACAGGGTATTCGTGGGATTGATGGAGCTCAGGGCTCAAAGGGGAACCTGGTATGTACCTGCTGAGTTGATTCAACAGCTAAGGTTACACACACCTTAGCTGTTACACATGAGATGTTTGGGGTATCTGGCCAGTCATGAAGACACAATGTGGATGCTCTAGTTGTCACAGTGATGTCACAGGTATTGTATCATCATGTTGTTTTGTCCCATCACACAGGGGTCTCCTGGAGAACCTGGAGCTCCAGGACAACAAGGAAACCCAGGATTCCAGGTACCCATACACAGTCTCACTCACCCAAAACTTACCACTCACTTACTCACACATTCTTGATAACTCTTTCTTTTGTTCTGCAGGGGTTTCCTGGGCCTCAGGGACCAATTGGATTACCAGGAGAAAAGGTGCCACCCTGTCTGTTACTGCAAAAACATGTACAAATTCTGACTGCTGTGTGTGTGTGAAAATGTCTCCAGAAAAACAGCAGATCCTCATCAAATCATCTTACAGATAAAGTTCATTAAGAGACTAAATACTGATTTTATTTTCTTTGTTGCAAACTTCCCTTTTATTGTGATAGATTCAGATTTACCTGCATATACGAGCTGTGGTTGATCGGTTGGTCACATGGTCTCTTCTTGTGTAAGTGGGCAGTTCTCCATAGAGTAACGTTCTCTGTGTCTTTGTATAACAGGGTCCACAAGGGAAGAAGGGAATGAAGGGGTTACCTGGTGTGGACGGGCCCCCGGTGAGTGTTGTTGTTTTTGATTCTCTACTGCCCTCCACTGTACAGAGTTATACACTGTTTACACTGTACACAGGGCCACCCAGGAAGAGAGGGGCCACCTGGAGAGAAAGGCCTTTCGGTGAGTGTGTGTGTGTGTGTGTGTCTGGCATTATGTTAGGACAGTAACATTTGAAATGTATTGATATTGCATTGTTGTTTTTGTTGTTTGAAGGGGACAGCAGGTGTCCAGGGGCCTGTGGGATATCCTGGACCTAGAGGAGTTAAAGTACTGAACTCTCCCAATCTTAAAGTACCTTCTGGTGTGTTTGTGTGAGGGTGTGTATAGATTGTAAGAGTGTCTATGTTTCAGGGTGCTGATGGGCTCAGAGGTTTGAAGGGCAGTAAAGGAGAGAAGGTGAGATAACCACTTCAAACTGACCCACTCATCCCCCGACATTGTCACATCCCCAAACAACAACAATCTCTAGATAATGTTACATCCTCAGACATCATTAAATCTCCTGACACCAATATAAAAAAAACAATAACTCAAAATATACGATAGTCATATACAATTAATAGAAAAACACTGATTTATTGTTTGATTAATTGATTAATGTGTTATTTCTGCTCAGGGTGAAGATGGTTTTCCAGGAGCAAAAGGAGAAATGGGTGCTAAAGGAGACACTGTAATTACACGCAACACACACAAACACTGTTAGCATGATAAAAACACATATTAACACAGAAAACACCCCACGGATAGACACAGATTATAGCCCTGTCTGTCTCACAGGGAGATTCAGGTGCTCTGGGTATGCGTGGTGAGGATGGTCCTGAGGGTCCCAAAGGACAGAGTGGCCCTATAGGTGAACCTGGACCAGCAGGCATTGCTGGAGAAAAGGTGTTCTGTTTAGTTCTGAAAACTAAAGTTTACAGGATTGTACAGCATCAAATGTGCTACTTTTTCTGTTCTGTTTCTTCATTTTCCTATTGACCAAATCCTTTACCCTTTTCTTTATATCTTTCAATATCTTCTCCTCTCATCCTCACCTCTCAGGGAAAACTGGGTGTTCCAGGTTTACCAGGTTATCCTGGACGTCAGGGCTTGAAGGTGAAATGGACACAAGCAGATGAATAGAAGAGGATTCTGCTGTGTTTGTGTGACAACTGATCTCTGTTGCTCTGGTGTTCTTTCAGGGTGCTGATGGTTTTCCAGGGTCTGTCGGTGTTCCAGGTGAAAAGGGGAAGAAGGTAATTTTAAAAACAAAAAATACAAAACTCATTAAACTGTTAGAAGTAGATGTAAAATCAGAAGTTAAATGTTTTTGTGCATTTAACTTAAGTTAAATGTTTTTAATATTAAATGTTTTTGATGTTGTATAATAAATGTGCAATCTGTTTCTCAGGGTCCACCGGGTCCTGCAGGGGCCGCAGGTCAGAGGGGCCCCAATGTGAGTGTCTTCATCAGCATGTGTCTAATCCCCAAATTTTATGTGTGTGAGAGTTTATGCTTTATGTAGTAGTGGAGCAGGCAAACTCTGCGATTTGAATGTGGCTTCTGACTGCTAACATGTCATGGAGTTTTTGCTGCACACTGGAGCCTAAACACAAAAACCTGAAAACATTAAGAAGTATCAGTGATCTGTTCAACAGAGACTTCAACTGAAACACTACAGTCCACTTAAAGACTTGAATGTGTGTTTGTGTGTGTATATCTGCATGTGTCTGTGTTTGTGTGTGTTCTCAGGGTACTCGAGGTGGGAGGGGTGCAAGAGGTCCCACCGGGAAATCAGGAGAGAAGGTCAGAAAACTTGTTATTAGTGCACACATACAAGTAAATGCTGATGATAGACTCATATGATTGTCTCCAACTGACGGTAAAAAAAATATATTTTTCAAACCATTTCTGTTTTAGGGGTCTGCAGGACATGACGGGCCCCCGGGGCCCACAGGAGAGAGAGTAAGACTGCTTATACTACTGCATTTCGTTGCTCTGTACTTGTACATGTGTAATGACAATAAAGTTGAATCTAATCTAATCTAAAACTACACACATGGAGCACAAACACTTAAACACAGTTTTAGGTTTGAAATGATAAAACAACAGCTGTAGTGTAAATAGTGTTAGTATTGTGCCTTTTTTGGTTGCCAAATATTACTGGATCATGTCTATAGATAACGTGAACTACACCTATATTTACTCTGACAGACACCTGTGTGAACTTAAGGAGAACTGACTCCATACCACTCCGCCACTAAATCACATTGAAATCAGGCAAAAAAAATCTGGTTGAAAAAATTATGCAGAAAAGTGAAGTTAGCTGTGAAAAAGATCTAGCAGAAGAACACATAACACTGTGAAGTTAGCTGTGAAAAAAGATCTAGCAGAAGAACACATAACACTGTGAAGTTAGCTGTGAAAAAAGATC
>JAZGTK010011258.1:0-15747 GCA_036877625.1 Ambastaia sidthimunki | reverse complement strand
GTGGATTGGACTTCAGGCAATGGGCTAGCGATCAGCCATCAGTGATATCACATCTACCCATGGAATCAAGATCTTTGGTTGCAGAATAATGGCTTGGGCAGAACAGGGCTGATCCAATGTAGATACTCTGGGCCCCAGGTGGAATTGTCCTGCTGATAGACTAGGATACCATCATTGTGTCATTGAACATGCCGAACAGCCTATCAAGTACTATTGGAATGACCCAAAACTTCCCCCAAGACCTTGCTGTCTGGAACACATGGGAGAGTGAATTAAAGTATCTCAGCACCATAACAATTCCTCACTGTTACTTGTCAGTTTCGAGTAATGCATCTCAGAAGTGTGATGTCCATGTGTTTTGTGACACATCTGAAGAAGCATAGGGGGCTGTGGCTTATTTAGTAGAGTACAAAGAACATGTCATTCATACTTTCTTTGTGATGGCGAGATCGCGAGTGGCACCAAGGAGGCAACAGACCATGCCTCGCTTAAAACTCTGTGCAGCATTAGCAGGAGCACAGTTAGCAAAGTTTTTGTAAGATGAGACTCTTACTATTCAGCAAACCATTCTGTGAACTGATTCTGTAACCGTGCTTGAGTGGCTTCAGCCCGACTCCTGTAGATACAAATTCTTCGTCAGTGTTTGGGAGTGAGAGAGCCGCTCTATTAAAGCTGCTGTTCAGGTGGCGGTTGGAGACAGCCTCAATCAAATGTACATTTGCTGTTGATATTAATTTATAATTCGCTATTTTATCACAACAGTATGTAGACATTTATGTTTGACATTTGATTATTTACTCCTGTTAATTTGTTTATTGCAGAAACTAAATGAAATCTACAATGCATATTCCGTGTATATGGTGAAATCTTCACAAGTTAAAGGCTGGAAAAGACATCTGATGGCTCCTACTCCCAAATCAGAGTATTGAAATGGTAAACAGCATTAAAGAACTGTCATTAAGTGGGTCAGTCCCCAACATATTTGTTGCATTTGCATTACCCACTGTTAATTACACTGTTAAGTCTTTTTTTGTAGATTTCTTTGTAACCCAAAGGTGGCTGACAGATTGCCTGCATGGTGTGGATTGCGGTGCTGAGGTGGCTGGGATTGTGTGGTGGTTTGTTTTTTATTTTTTTGTCTCTTCTTTTCTTCTTTGTGTGATTGCAGTATGATTTGCTGTGACTTTTGCAGTGCAAATTTTTTTTGCCATTATGCCTTTTTGCTCTATATTTTTAAAACTACTTAGCAGGGTTTTACTCTGCTCTTGTCTAGCCTTACAATACACCTTAGCTGTTCTAAATTCACTAAAAATATTTTTCAAATAACCATTTTCAAATTTGAACTTTTTCAACACTCCAAAGATCTTTCAGTCAACGATAAAGATGAAAAGAATAGGGTAATAATTTCTTTCTGATTCTAATTGGCCAATTGCCATTATTTGTAGTTTGTGAATTGTCGGAAGTAGAGAATTTTAATATTATATTTGCATAATAGGCTTTATATAATACACTACATTGATAATCTAAAGGGGATGGTAAGGGATCTTACCAAAAACAGTTTTACAAAAGAGATGCTTTTCAACTGCAGAGGTGTGGGCGCTACTAAGAACCAGAGACTCCGCGACAAGGCGGCTCTAAGAACAGCGAGGGCCAAACTGTCCCGGGCCATCAGAGAGGCAAAGCGCACACACGCTCAGAGAATCCACAGCCACTTCAAGGACAGCAGAGACACGCGTACATGTGGAAGGGCATCCAGGCTATCACTAACTACAGGACAACACCTGCCTGTGACAGTAATGCCTCTCTTCCAAATGCGCTGAACAACTTCTACGCTCGGTTTCAGGCACAAAATGGCATGACAGCAAGGAAGACCACCCCTCCTCCCAATGACCAGGTGCTATGTCTAACCACGGCCAATGTGAGGAAGACTCTACACAGAGTTAACCCGCAGAAGGCTGCTGGATCAGACAACATTCCTTGGCAGGGTGCTAAGAGGATGTGCAGACCAGCTGGCAGATGTTTTCACAGACATCTTCAATACCTCCCTGAGCAGCACCAATGTTCAAACGTGCTTCAAGGCCACCACCATCGTCCCCATGCCAAAGAAGTCTCCAGTGTCCTGCCTCAACAACTACCGTCCCATTACACTTATACCCATCATCATGAAGTGCTATGAGAGGCTCATCATGAGGCACATTAAGACCATGCTGCTTCCCTCACTAGACCCCCTGCAATTTGCTTACCGCCCAACAGCTCAACAGATGACACTATCACCACCACTCTCCATCTGGCTCTCACCCACCTGGAAAATCAAATGCACATGCAATGCACAGCCGGAATCACATCATCAAGTTTGCAGATGACAAGGCTGTGGTGGGTCTCATCAGCAAGAACGACAAGTCAGCATACAGAGAGAAGGTGCAGCAGTTAACCGACTGGTGCAGAGCCAGCAACCTGTACAAAGAGTACAAAGAGACCACTCTCTGCTGAACATTGGCAGCTCCTCCTTGGAGATCGTCAAGAGCACCAAGTTTCTTGGTGTTTACCTGGCGGTTAACCTCACCTGGTCGCTCAACACCAGTTTCCTAACGAAGAAACCCAGCAACACCTGTACTTTCTGTGAAGGCTGAGGAAAGCACATTTCCCAACCCCCATCCTTACCATGTTCTACAGAGGGATGATTGAGAGCATCCTGAGCAGCTGCATTACTGCCTGGTTTGGGTCTCGGACCGCAAGACCCTGCAACTGATAGTGAGGACAGCTGAGAAGATCATCGGGTCTCTCTTCCCTCCATTACGGACATTCACACCTCATGCTGCATCCACCAGCATTGTGAATGACCCCACGCACACACTCTTTACACTCCTGTGTCTGGTAAACAGTACCAAAGCATTCAGGCCCTCACGACCACACTGTGCAATAGTTTCTTTTCCCCATGCCATCAAACTCCTAAATACTCCGTAACCATTTCCATTAAATATTTGCACTACTGTCATCCACTTTTAACAGAACTCTGTACTGGTCTGCGCTGCACTGGGACCTATGTCATTGTCTGCCCGGTAGTCATTGTACTGTCTTGTGCTATCACCTGTGCACTTTATGTATATAAATTATGTAAAATGTCCCTTCTAGTTCTGTGTTGTTCTGTGTTGTCCTATGTAGCATCTTGGTCTTGGAGAAAAGTTGTTTTGTTTTGCTATGTACTTGTATATGACTGAAATGACAATAAACACTTGAAAGCTTGATGCTTTTAAAATGTAAAAATGCAAAAAGGTTTTTATGAGGCTGTTAGATCTTGAATGAAGAGACAAAGAGTCCAAGGTGGAGATGAGGAGGTTTTTATTAATTACACTGTTTTAGGAGTCAGATTAGAAAGAGGCCAAGAACACAGAAATCACAACTACATATAATCTCTCTTCCTGCTCAAGCATTTGGCATATATACCCAATTCTCGGGTGCACCATGTACTTGTTTATCATTTCTTAATAGAAACAGGACGTAGTTTAGCCTTGCTTAAAGCTTTGATTATACATATAATAAAAACAATACTAGATAAATAAAACTACTTATGTCCCCACAAGGTTTAGGTTTGCTAGTAGTGTGAGTTATGGGATAGAAAATACAGTTTTTATAGTACAAAAGTTATCATGACTATGGAAAGTCCCCAGAAAGCATCATAACATTTCACTTTCAACAAGCTCAAAATTCCAAATGTTTGAAGCTTCTTCATGAGGAAGAAGCTTCATTGATAAGATCTAAAAGGCTAAGCCTCTGAAGGTCTGTTTTTAAAATCAGTTTATTAAATGCTCTCTATTTTGCAAAGCTTTATGTTCGCAGAGCTTGTGTTGTTTCTACTGCTTTATTTGCACATTACATGTTATAGTACTCACCTCAGGTTGCCCAGCTAACACACCACTTACCAGTTATGTAATGTATTTACCATTAATTCACAATGTGGTCTGGTAACCAGTTGCTATTTAAATGTGCTTGTTTAAAACATTTCCAGTCACAACACTGGAAAGTCAAAAAAAGAACACTACGTATGCTGCTCTTTAATTTTATCCCGCATCTACACAACAGCGCGCACCTCCAGTATTTTCATTTAAACCCGAAAGAAAATGACAGGTTAGCGTCCTCTAAAGTGGGACATTTAAATTTCACAACAACTTATATCAGTGCTTTAGGAGTTATGGAATAAGATAATTAAGATAATTTTAAAAAGTGATATTATCGTTATAGTTTAACAGGATTTTGTCTGAGAGCAATAGTAACACGTTTTTTGAGCTGCTTCTTTACTGATAGCAGCTTCTTTATTTACTTCTATACAGGCAAAACACTTCATACTTCATTAAAATGTAGGGAAAATAGACACAAAGTCTATGTATATGCTCTGTTATACAGCACTGATGAGAGCAGAGTTACTATTGCAACCGAAACAGATAACTGAGGATAGCAACTTCGACTCCAGTCAATATGACAAAACACCAACAACCTTAACATTATTTACCTTCTAGCTGTTTACCTTCTAAAGTATTTTGGTTAATTGTTATTTCTCTGTAATTATTTAGTATCATTTATCTTCTCCGCTAACATTATGATTGTTTATGTACATTTAAAAAAATGTAATATAAGATTTTCAAGGAAATGTATTGTTCAAAATAATATACAAACCTACAAAACAATTCGTTTTTGTTCACTCTTGGGTAATGCTTAGGTGATCAGTAATACCAAATGTTCAATTTTCAGTGTAAATATGCATTTTAATAGTGATGTCAAGCAATGGTGTGAAGTTAAAATATAAATTAACTGAATACATTTCAGTCTTCTAATTTACATTTTTAATTAGATTGGTGCAGTAAAAGAACATAAATAATTAGACTTAAAAAGTGCAAAACAAAACTTAGAATACAAAGTAATAATTACCAAATGACTACCACAGCACATCATGTCCGGATTACTACCGTGCAACGTCACAAAGTTTTTCCGTTTTTTCACTTTTCCGTTTGCAACTATTGCGGGTACTTCGTGCCAGAATCAAGCGTCTGATCGATCGATCGACCGACAGACCAACCAAACAGCTAATCGAACGGACGACCGAACGTCTTTTGCTTTCAGCGTCTAACAGTGCGCGACACACGTGACGACCTGACGTGGAAAATGGAAATGAATTTGTTGCAGAGCTGTACAAGCACCACTAATAATGTTTAAATCAAAAAACAGTATGTTGGCCTTCCCAAGCTAATTTCCTGAACATTCCTTACAAATTGGCTGTTTAACAGGCCACTGATTATTCAAGCTGTTGTAAATGTTACATAGTGTAATGAATGAATTCACGTTTTATATACACAACATTTGGAGTACTTTAGGACAGATAATGTCAATGCTTTAAATATCAAGCACTGTGGTTTAAATGTCACTATACAAATTTATATTTATTATATCTAACAAATAAACTTTATTTTACATGGTGGAACAACACATTTCTCAAAAACTTTACAAAATACTTAATACCAAATACCAAAAAATCTCTAAATTGAAAATTATAATCTAAATAAACAATATGTATATAAATTTTTTTGTGAGATTGTGTACTTTATCAAAATATGTATACAACTTAAGACCTAAACATTTTATCAAAATATGTATACAACTTAAGACCTTTATGTCATTGTGTACATTGTCTTGTCTTCATGAAAACAAAAACAAATCGTATAAAAATCAAAAAGTTACAAAACGCAAAGCATTGCTTTTATGACATACTAATGTTATAATAAAAGCTGGTCTTCTCACGTTAGCTTATGGCAAGATCTGAATATATGTCAGATGCACAGGACCAGTAACCCTTTCAAGTTGTCCCAACTAACAGCTCAATCCACTGTGATTACAGTAGCCGTTCCACTTTCTGCTGGCTTCATTCTCATATCTCATTGCCATGGCAACAGCCATAAAACAAGACAGAAATCAAATGAATTTCGGCGTTCAGTCACCGCAGACCCCAAATAGTTTAAGCAGCTCTTTGCAGTCTGGGTCAATAAGGTCAGCAGGCTTCTCCCCACAGTCATTTTCAGCCTCAATATCAACACCCAGAGAAAGCAAGTACCTATAAATAAAGACAAAAACTGTTTTCCTAATACAGCATGCAGTCAAGTTCCACTTGTTTACAGAATGCATTAAGTCCTCTGTGTGTATGGAATGTGAATTATCTTCAAATTTGAAAATTATTAAAAATCCTTTAAATGGAGACTAATTTGTGTTTTTCCAAAAAGCTAAAATAATAAATTGACCAGAGGTTTGCTTACTTGGCTATCTCAGGAAAGCCATCACTACAGGCCATGTGCAGAGGAGTCCATCCATCCTCATCTCTCTGGGTGATGTCAGCTCCATATTTTACCAGAAGCTTCACACACTCCATGTTCCCAGATAGGACTGCCTCATGTATGGCTGCCATGCCTAAACAATCAACAAAGGTATTTATGTTAAAGGACAAGCTCAGATAGCTCAATTATCATTGGATTTGAACAAATAAAAACATTGATTACTAACTGCTACAATTTAAATACTTAGCAATAATTACATTTTATTTATAAAAACCAGTCTGAACAATGATGCTGTTTTTTGTTATGAGAATGCAAGTATGACTAGTAAGTATTCTTACCTGAATGGTAGATGGTGTCCAAGCTCACTCTTTTGGCTCTGATAAAGTGTCTAATTTTTTCTAACTCTCCATGGCGGACATAATCTTGGAAGACTATGTCATTGGGAAAATGAACATTGCGAACAGGTTTGATAGAAGGCCGAGAATTAGTACATAACACTGGACCAGAGGATATTGGGTTACAGCCCTCATAGCACATGGTCTGAGTCACTGCACAATGGTAGTACTTCATTTCTTAATGTTTCCGTTCTCAAGCTAAGCTAAGAAGTTGTGTACTTGCAGTGAAATGTTGCTTCTTGGTGTATCAAAAAAGTTTCTATTGAAGCATAAAGTATTTCCTTTTAAGAGATGCTGTTCTCGATTATTGTAGCCGGTCAATCTGGTTGTCTCATTTGATATAGTTCCTTCCTAGACAGTTGTTTAGACGTTGGTCTGAAGTCAGAGCTCTGCGTGTTTCCTATATATACCCTCTAATAGACTATATTAAGAGGTTGTTGTCTTCTACCTCAAATGACTAAATTGGAAGATGAGTGGCTTTTGGCCCCACCTATTTGGAGTCACACCCCAACAGCTCTGCCAACTTAGCAATAAGATCCATAAGCTTGTTTGTACACAACATATCTGAACCAGTTATTCCCTTCTCCTCATACAAGCTCCCCTACCTCAGTAAATAGGTTTTATTGACCTGTCTTTGTGTCTTTATTGACCAATGTCAAAAATGCAGATATATTGACAATATATTGAGATATTATGAAGTGAACAAAATCGGTCTGTACAAGAAACTGAACATCATCTACACCATTACACCACCTGCAGTAATGTAGCAAGTGGTTTATATCTTCTGCGTACATTGGGAGATTTTTATCAAACGTGGGCACGTGTGTGGTCATAGGGGCTGATCACAAAGATGTCAGTTATTGTCACAGTCAGACTGCTACCAACTGGCAACAGGAAATATGTTACTTACAACATTTTAAAACAGTCCTCTTAAACGTACCCAGTTCACTGCACACTTTGAATAAAGGACCAAGTTTGAAGACACTAAATTGTACACAACTTTTTCATATCTTAAACGTTGCCATATCAAGATAATGTATTTGACAAAAAAACGGAAACAGGAAGTATCTCATATTTTCTGCATGTTTTAAGTGATTAAGACTAAACTTCCACTGTATGTTTAGTTGAGGGGGCTGATCACATGGATGTGATTATTTTAAGTCACAGTAAGAATGCCACCAACAGGCAGCAGGAAGTGTCACTTTAAAAATAATTAATAGTTCCTTATTATTTGTAGCGTTAAATGCATGTGCCTACCATGTTTTCTGAGGAGCTCCATGTGTGTGTGTGTGTATGTGTGTGTGTGTGCGCGCCTGTCATCAGTGCTTACAGCTATACATTTTTTGTTATTTCCCCCCAGAGTTTTAAGCCCTTACATGCTCAGAAGGTTTTAAAAATTGGCAGAAATGTCAAAGTACAGTAGGTCTGGGTGTAGCTTGACACCCATCAGCTCCACCCAAAAAAAAAATCAGCTATTTTGGGTTTTGTGAAAAATGCATATAGCAAACTTTTAAATACTCTGCCTATGAGAGAAAGTAAGATTGTCAGTAAACTTGAGTGATTGAAATCAATCTACGCAAGCCAAGCCAACGCAAGCCAACGCAAGCCAACTATAATCTAGTTGGCTTGCGTCAAATTTAAGAACTGCTTAGCCCCACTTTTTGACAGATTACTACACCTCATGATACAATTGCTGTACTTAGAAATCTTACTCCTAGTTAAATGTTGCATTCACCAAACACTGTGCAGTTCTTGGCTGTATATGCCTAACGTTCAAGAAAGTTCTTATTGTGCAAAGATGCAAAGATATTAGCCGATTATAACATTAGGGCTTTTTTTATGCACAAAACTAATAAAAAGACCTAAACAACTTTTGAATATCCAGCCATCACCAGAGAATTTAATCCCAGTCTATTAGTATAAGAAAAAAAAGCAAAAACAAGTTTTCACCATGTTTATTTGGCAACCATTTTAGTAATCAATTTAAATGCAATGGAATGCGCCATGTCTTAAACATTCACGATATCATCACTTTCATTTTAAAACCCTAATACCTCCCTGTCAATTCTCAAACCCTTCCTATTTTTCAACATTTTCCCTGAAATGTACCCCTCTTAAAACGTTAAGACAGAAGGAAAACAAAATGCAACCTTAAACCCTATTGGAGAAAAAACACTGATATTTGCCATTTCATTAACTGATATGGAGTCTCTGACTGCGCAAAAAGAATGTTTCAGTGTAATCAAAACGTACTTTCAGGTGATGAGAAAACAGAGAGACAAATATAAGGGCTGCAAACACTCCTGATGTTTACCTGGGGCAGATTGCAAAATTATGCAAAAAAATTAAATAAAACATGCTCTCCACATATAACTTACAACTTTCTTTAAAAAGTTCCAGGTTTTAATATTTTGGAAATAGGAAAATGTGGAATATGAAGTAAGAATGTGGTTTAACAAAATTGTAAAACTTGGGGGGGCACCTTTTGAGCTTATTTTTGGGGCAGCGGCATCTCTTTAGGCTGAATATGAATGGTGCGGGTCAGTGAGGATCCATTTACTGGCTGATGGAGTACCCTGTAATGTTTAGTGGCTGTAGGAATAGTTAGGAAAAGCTTTAGTGTTCACAGACATGGGAGGCCTTAAAATGGAAATGTTGGTGAAAGTGTTTCTCTCGCCCTCTTTACTCTGACACTTATAACTCATCATGTCCATCTTCTGTATCGGAATCATCCTCTTCTACATCGTCAAGATCCAGAACCTGTGGACATATGCACAATTTGTTTGAGGGATGGGTCCAGAGCTTTGCTTAAATAATTTAAAGGGTAAATCCCCCAAAAAAAATAAAATAAAAAAAATAAAAAACAAATCACAAAACTTCAAGAAACTTCAAGAAAATGTGCAACTGCCTTCTAAGATGTGGACATTAAGGAAACAGCATGAGGAAAGAGATAAGTGTACAACAATGTGCACTTCTACATATTAATTTATTGGCAATTAATCATTGGCATTTAGTCTAAACACAAACCATCATCTTTTCAATGCTCCCTTTTAGTTGGGTAATAAAGTATAAACAGCAATTTAATCATTGTCCAAGTTTACTTACATCCGATTCCTCATCCTCATCTCCTGCTGGTGCCCCTCCTTCCTTTCCTCCACTCTCCAAAAACTTTGTAAATCCATCCAGTGTTCTCTCACCATTGTAGTCAATTACCTACAGGGATGGGGGTTAATTAAACACTTTCACAAAACATTTTTTTCCCTTGAAAAAAGGGGCAAAAAAGACATTCTAGTAACTGTTTACAGTGTTGATCATAACTACATGCTTTTGCTAAAGTCTACCTAATCATGAACTGCCATGGAAATGTTTGGAACCAGTTTACTGCCATATTGTTTAAAGGACTTTTTTTTCCAAAATTGATTGCTCCAGTCCTTAACTGTCTTTGGTATTAGGATAAATAAAATATCCAGAATAAGGTCCATGGGGCGTCTCTGGATCTCCCAGGATTAAGAGAGGGGGTGTATTCACTGGGTCAGGAGTATCTACTTTCCCCTGCACGTGTTATCAGGCATAAACAAACTATAAATAAACGTTTCTAAATTTAGAGACTAGTAACCATGTTCAAACTGTTTGGTCAAATTAAAAAGGTATAAAAGTAAACAACTAGCACAAAAAAACCTAAGCACTTCTGTGAATGATTCATAATTATTGTGTTGAAGATTTTGATGTAATTGGTCTGTAATTTGAGGCAAATTGAAGCCATACAAATAAGATTGAAATCACCAAATTAGTTGAAATACCCAGCCCTAACCACTTAAGCTTCTGATAAATGCCTAAATGTAAATGGTATAAAATATTGCTTAAAGATCCAAGATTATTTTTATGCAGTATTTCAAAGTAAACAAATTGTATTCTGACAATGCACATTTCACCTACAGTACAGATGTTTCCACAATTATTAATCAAGCTAATCATCCTCACAAAATTAACACAATTACATGACCTTTAGAAACATTGACGGCCAACACAGAATTGCCCAGCACTACATAGACCAATCCTATACATTACCTGGTAATCCTATACACATAAACATTAATATTTAAACATTTTTCAGAACTCACCTTACGGTCATCACCAGCAGGGAAAAACTTGAGAGTAGGAAAGCTATGCACTTTAACAGCCTCAATCTCATTGGCTGTGGAGTCCATTTTAGCCACAATGATATCTGGGTTGTCTTTAAATTTTTCACCCAGCTGATCCCAGATAGGGGCTAGCTGCTTACAGTGCCCACACCACGGTGCATCTGCATAATGATTAAACATGGTCAAAAGAAACCTATAACATCAAGATGCAACATCAAGATTATTGGCACAAACAAGTCTTTACATGAAGATCCGTTTTGCCCCAAGTATTTTAATTTCTGTGGTACACTACAAGGACCACTGATTTGTGACTAAAATATAACTAAAGCCTGAAGCATGCGTCAAGTGACAAATTTGGTCATAAGCTTAGTACACGCACAGCTGTCAATAACCATTGCCAGACAGACCTCAGCAGACTGTTCCAACACAATCCACAAACTGTCAGAGGACAGAAACCTTTACAAACTACAAGCGTTTATGATAATTGTTCTGCCCTATATTTTTTAAATAAGCTTCATTTACACCCTTTTTTAGACCATTTAGATGTTGCTCTCTCCAGTTAGTTTGAGAGATCAGTGTGTGACTTTGCCGTTTCAAGAGACAAAAATACTTACAAAACTCTACGAAAACATTTTTGGCAGGGTCGAAAGCCATCTCTTCAAAGTTTTTGCCCACCAGGACCTTGACAGGGTTCTTATCCCAGTTTTCAGGAATGTCCTGACTCATCAGATGTGGCTGAAGATGAGAAGTAATACATTTGTTACATTACACATACAAAAAAAAAAACTATATCACATAATTGTGCACTTAGTCCACAGCAGTTCATATTTTCATATTTGATTTAATTAGAGGTCAAGCCCTAAAAGTGCGATCACCCTCTTGTAACAGTTTATTTTTTTTCCATTATTATCATTCTTACTCTTGTCTATTGTTATCTGGGTATTAATAAGTCTATTGCAGCCCAAAGAACCACATGAAATTTGGCACAGTGAGAGAGGACATTCTGAAGCATTACCATAGCAAATTTGGAGTCTCTCAAACCGGCTAGAGCCATCAACAGTTCAAAGTTTCACTTTTATGTTTATGATCATAACCTCTTGACGAGTTCTAGGAAAAAATATTCTAACTCCGTTGCTAAATCAAACAAACCAAGACATAACTTCTCATAATTTTTAATTTTTAACTTTACACCCCGTAGAGTGTTTGTCATTGTCTAAATTGCAAGTTATTTACAGATTTTCAATGTCAATGCCCTTATATACCACTGGCTCATGCAGAGTTCTGCGATACCAAATTTGTCAGTCACCTATACCTCCTTTCCTCAATTTAAAAAAAATCTACTAATTTTATCGAAATCTTCTTGACAGACCAAGTAGTTCTCGAATAACAAGTCAACAAATTAGATGGAAAGATGCCAAATAGAACCTGCGGCCTAATGTTTTGGGGAACTAATAGGAAAGTTTGCATGCGTCATTGCACAGTGCCACCTATTATTTAAACATAAGAAACCATTTTTATATTTAAGAGATTTTACTTTATTAAGCCTCATTTCCTACACTCCTAAACTTAGTTATGTCTACAATTATTCCCTTTGTGATGTTGGTTGGCTTGACGTTTGGAATGTCACCAGAAATTTTGATCATATTAAATCTAAACTATAGACTTTATACAAAGGACAGTTCAAAGATGTGAGGTTGAAACCCTAAACTTGATGATTGATCTACCATACCCTTAGTTTGCCCTCTGTAAAGGATTTGCAAAAAGCAATGATATTCTCTGTGGTGATGTCAGAGGTTTCTGGTTTGTATTTGGTCATCTCTTCCTCTAGGGTAATGAGACGGATCGCTGGACACTCTTCCTTCTTTAGACCAAAAAACTCTAAGATTCTCTGATTATCATCCACATCACTGTCAATAAATATGAAAAGAATCTGTGGGGAATAACAGAACAAGGCTGAAGCACTCAGTTGTAATACTAGCAAAAATACAAATGATAAATGCCTAATATCAATCATGTAAATATTCAATTTAGTTTCATTTGTAAAGTGCTTATAATCTGTAAAACAGCTTTTAGAAATGAGTACAAGGTAAAGCCATGTATAAAACATGAAGTGCATCATTTTGTATATTTTGGAATTTAAAACCAATTGTCTAATAACAAAAAAAAAATCTTGCTAAACCATTGCATAATAGTAGTATTGTATGAAATTTTTTAAAAAGGTATCCATAGTCTAAAGTAACTCCCTAAAAACATTTAGCTGCATTATTAAAGGAAGCACGCACCCTGCCTTTGAAGCCCTCTGCAGCTTTCTTAAAATGGTCCATCTTGTCCTGAAAGTTTTTGGCTGTTTTGGGTACAAACATCAGGATATGGGACTTGATGTCACCTCCAAAGATTTTTGGAGCAGTCTACAAAGGGAAGAAAGACCTCAGAATCTACTGTTTAACAATCATGGGAGTTTGACAGGGAAGGCATGACATCAATACCTGTCAAAAAAAATCCATATCTCAATCTTGTATAGTCTACCCAGCACCACACCAGGGGCAAGTAGTGCTTAAACTGTTAAAAGTTCTGCATACCCAGAAGAATTGAAAATGATTTGGGGGAAATTTGTTAACATTAACTATACAAAATTTCCTTGTCATTTGAGGCGTATAATAGAAAGCTTACATAARTTTGTGCATTCCCAGCATTTTATCTAAATTTGCCATGATAATTTTTCATAAATTATCTAATYTCTGTATTTTCCCACATTTTTATTGGTTGTTGGCATTTGGGTTATTTCATGCGCAAGAAAAGTCCTCCACAAATTGCTTAAGTAGAAAAATGTGCTGTTGCTGCCTGATCTTGATTACGGAAGAATTAACAAACATTTTAGTTAATGCAAAACAAACCAAAAATGACTAAATGAAGTTGCCTTTAGAGAAAACAAAAATATACAGTCCACTGAATAAATCTCTGTGTGTGTGAGCATTCGAATGTCTCTCATGGGAAGGCACTGTTTTTTTGCTGTTGCATGTATCTTATTCCATGAGCCAAAAGCAGGATCAAAATGTCAAAAGGTTACCTGCTCTGTAAACTCAATAACCAGCGGAAGCTGATTGGCCTTGATGAAACTCAGGAGGTGTTCTTTGCTGACCTCTCCATCAAATGTGTTGCGACCCTCATCAAACTAAACAGGAGAGGGGTGGGAGGAATGAGACAGATTAAAAGACAGACACCTTTAGGTAATATTTTGCACCTTCTGTTGTATTGTCTGAATAGTCTAAACTAAAGCAACATATGATGACTGCTGACACAATTTACTGAGCATGTGGATATCTAAAATATTTACAGTTGCCTCAATTTGCCTTGTCATGTTTTTTTATTTTGTGATTACATTTTGGATATAATCACAACCCTAATATTTATTTTCAATTTATTAATTTTCCCCGTTTCAGAACAAAAAAAAAAATAGCTCCACAAACTCAGGTTACAGAATTAGTTTTGAATTGATAAAATCAAACCAATTCAATTAGACTTTAACTCAGACTTCAATCTTAAACTTAGACTTGGTTAACTCGGACTTCAATCTTAAAGTCAAGTTTAGACCACTTGCACGTGAGTAGAGTCAAAACAGCACATGTACATGAAATACTGTATATGTTAAATGTATGCTTTTACCTTAAACCTTATACCTTAAAGTCATTTTTAAAGCATCTGCCAAATTCATAAAAAGCATCTGTCCAATGAATAAATGTCATGAATGTAAATTCTCAAGATCTGAATATTTCTTAGCAACTTCATGCTGTAACACATTTTTGTATTTTGTATTACTTGCTGTGTTGATTGTGTTAAGGCGCAAGCTAAACAAACACAGTATACAATACCTGTCAAAAGTTTGGAAACGCTTGAAATGATTCTTATCTTTAAATCTTTACAAATTGTTAAGGCAAAATTAATTATGCCAACATAAATGTTATTAGAAAATAACGTTTTTAAAATGGATGATTTGGACATAATGAAATAAAAGCAGACTAGGGCAAAATAATTTCTGATATCTTTGAATAACGTGGCCATTGCGAGGCATTAAAATTATGATTAAAAATAGAAAACATGCATGCTGTAGATATTAGAGACTTCATTGACTGATTTACATTAAACTTGGCAAATATGTTTGATGTGGCAGGTTGATGACATTGATATGACTACAACGAGTCAGTCATAGCGCCATCAACTGGCAGATGTATGTCACTTAAGTGTTTAAAAGAGTCCTTTTACACATACCTCATTTTAAAACATTAAAGTCGTCTCCTACTGGGTCAAGAAAAGGAGAGACTGAAAATGCTAAATTGTGAACAGATTGTTATCTAAATGGTGTTGCCATGTTAAAGTAAACAATTTACGTCAATAAACAGAACAGGAAGGAAGTTTGATTTATATCAAACTTGGAAAATGTTTGGTTTTAAAAAGTACCTTTTTAAAAAGCACAATACCATCCTTCGCCACTTCAAACTTCTTATAGACCATATCATCAGAGGTGATGCCAAAAGGGATGTCATCCACAGCCTCTGCAGCTTTAATGAAGGCCTTGGCACCTTCTGACTCAACATCCTACAATGGACAAAAGAAAAAGGAGGCCTAGGTGGCAAATGCACACTCAAATAATCTTAACAAGATTGATTTTTCCAAAAACAGCCGTTTTAACTGGCAATTAACTAAATGTCTATATAGTTAAAAAAAAAAATTTGTTTGCACAAAGGGAAAATTTATTTTACCTTAAAGAAGCCAATTACTGCAACCTCATTATCTGCAATAAGAGACTCTGCTTGTGTGACATCATTTAAAGTAGAAGCTGCAGGACCAGTTCGCTTTTTCAGCCAGTTGACAATGTCATCAGCCTGTCGACCAGCT
>JAZGTK010011257.1:0-15748 GCA_036877625.1 Ambastaia sidthimunki | reverse complement strand
TATTAATTTGCTTAACATTGTTTGATAACCACATAATGACTTTACTGTTGAAATGTATTATAAAATGTGAAATATATAAAATGTTAAAATGTGAAAATGAGTCATTATAAATTATAAGTAGGTAACTAAACTTTTGTAATGTATTATTTGGTGTTTAATATCAAAGCGTAATATTAGTTACTTCTAAATGGGGATTAAATTTGAATAAACTCCCACTTCCAAGATCTATGGTGGCATCTCAGGTACAAAAGAAAGCATAAGAGAACTTGTTTAAATTAAATTACACAGTGTCACCATGGTAGGTCACCTAAAATGTTGATGTAAGGTCCAATTACCATAAGCTGACAAAAATGATTACTGCATGATTTGATAAAGGTCATTGGTAACACAGCCTGCCAACTCTTATGTCTGAGACCTGCATTTACACTCAAGTCTCAGAGGGAGGAGCTTCGCCCACTCACACTGTGTGATATGAAGTAAACACCCAGGCATGTGGGAGTGTTTATGACAGCACTAATTTGTATCTCTAGAAGTGCCGCATAAGCACACAATATCTATATAAAGAATATGAAAGACAGTGTTTATAATGAGATGCCTTAAATCTGTGAGAACAACAATAAAGTATTTTTGTAATTTTTTGCATTTCAAAACATTCTTTAATTAAGTTATAAAAATTAAATCATATAGCTATACGTTATGAATCACAACTATACAAGTAATTCAAGGCAAAACAGTGTTTAAAAATGAGACCAAAAAATAGCACATTATGTAATTAAATCTGAAATAATTATACAAAATAAAACTACAAGTGAAGTCATTAACTATAGGTAAACATTTTAAAAATGGAACATTTTGTGTCAGATTGCTATGATACCAGTTTCAATGTACTGTTCCATTGCAACTACTCTGATTGGTGGATCACTTCTGTAGGATTATGGGTAATGTAGTATCATTTCATTTAAAATTGCACTGACTTTTAAAATAACTTTACCATACCTTAACTAGGCTCAGAGTTCAAGGTAAGTCTATCTTTGAAAAGTTTATTTTGTTTGGAAAAAAAAGGACCTGAACTAGAATCTCTTTAACTCCTTTCTAAAACTATTACTAAGGAGCTATTGGAGGCATCTGTAGCAACATTCTAAGAAACAGGAGAAAGAAATCAATAAACTTTTGTGTTACTGTATAACACCATCATCTTCAAAACCTTGCACAACATATTATTTACATCTGACATGACTTCAGAACACCCGCATAAACAGTGTGGTCATTATACACAAATAACTGAATGATGTAACATTCTGTTAAAGAGCAAATAAAATGTTCAAAAATTATTAAAGCTTGAATTCACGACAAAAATACATTCAGCGCTCAATAAACAATAGATTCAGCCTGAATGTGATGTCTATAGAAAATTAATTCAGCAAAAATAAAATGCAGATTTTATGCTTCTAAAAAAGACACAGTGGTTCACATACTACATAACACATCAGTTGCAATACAGACATATGTATAATAAAAACATCAGGTAAGTAACAGATAAAGGCAGCTGTCAGAGCACATTTTCACATAAGACATGTTTCCTGATGCCGTAAGCACAGTTGGAGCCTTCTCATATCAACAGTGAACTTTCAACTTCAAATGTTAAAGGAGCGAGAATCTCTGCCAGCATGCGGTATTAGGTAATATTTCTTTGGCAGCGGGACAGCACTTAGAGTGTTTGGACACAAAGCCTGAGTTGTCATTTGGCAAGCTCATAATGTTAATCCGTAATGTCAAATGCAACCACCATCCAACCTTGCTTATTCCCTAATGTCTTTTCTTTTTCAGACATATGGAAGGCCATTAAAAGGATATGATATATAGTATAAATATAAATATACATATATATACATACATACATCATATATATACATACATATAGTTCACCCTATATCTATACCTACAGACTGTAATCTGGCAGAGCTGCTTCATATTAATGGAAAAATCATAAGTTTTAAAGTTTATGTGACTCAATGAGATTTAAGATTGCACCTAATTCAGATGTAGTACAAACACAGAGAGAGTGAGAGACAGAGAGAAAGCAAAAAAGGGAGAGCGAAAGCAAGGCCTGGGATTACACCATGATAGCTTAATCTGTGTAGGGTTTTCCCCCCACCCCGCAAAAAAGTGGAGCACGCCTCATAAATTTAACATTCAAGGAAAGTGGACCAAGCACACTCTAAACAATGTTCGCTAGATTGGGGTTGGCCTATCAGCTTAGAGTGCCATTGATGCCCTGTGGACCTCTTCTGTAACGCTGAGCACGCTCAATCGACTCGACTCGCTTCAGATCTCTGCTACGCCGATCCTCCTCCACACTCTCTCTCGCAATCGCATCCAACCAGGGACAGATCCCGCTTGCCGGGTATTTTGGGGAACCACCGACTGCCAGAAGAAAGACAAAAGAAGGAAGAAACAGTGGGAATCAGCACCTACTTACAGTAGCCTTCTCCAAGCATCCAGCCAGGCATCTTCAGCATCTGCCACCATGCACGCTCATCTCTGAGATCCTCCGCTGCGTGCCAGTTTTCCTGCCAATCTGAGCTCCACCAGTGCTGATCCTTGCGTACAGAGCTGTCAAATCTGCTCTAATATCTTCTTTATTATTGAACTGTGGATGTTCTCGTCTTCCCCTAAGGCATCGTCAGTTATTGAGATACTTGACTGTTTTAAAAAGACTTCCACTGGCAACTTCTGGACACTGACCAGAGGTGCCCCATTCCTGGTCCAGACTTTGAGACGTGGTGAACCTGGGCTTCCTTTGTGCCACTGAGTAACATCTTATCTCCCAGCATGCCTCACTCCATGCAGCAGAAACACGGTGAGAATCTTTTTTATTACCTATCTCTCTTAACATCTTCTGTGACCCCACACTCCCAGCAGTACTGAGATTCTCTGCTGTGGTTGCAGTAAAGCAGTCCAAATGAAATTATTATAAAGTAAACACTTTAATTGGGAAGAAAACAAAAGAGCAAAACTTTTGCCAGAAGAGCAATTTTCTCATTTGACACGCTTTGGAAATAGAGAAAAAGACAAATATTAAACACTAAAAGAGGTCAGGGTTCAAAACTGCACTGCTAAACTGTACTACTCCAGGGAGGGCTGAACAATTTTTACCTTATGTAATTTTTTACACTATTTGCAGTATGATTAACGTATGCATTTCTATTAATGTTTTGAATGGAACTTTTCTTATTATTACTATACATTTTAAAACAATCTGACTGATAAACTACAGGGTGACCCCTCACAAATGAGTAAATACAACCACCTGCATCATATATAATAATACAATCAAAGCATCAAACAACAAAACCTAAAGCAAAACAACCTGAAATCTATAAACGCTTGGGTAAATTCACTGAAAAGTCAGAGCTGCATGCAGCCCGCCCCATAGCTTAGAATAAAATGAATTTTTAATCTAAAAAGAATGTAAAGTGTGTGAGCAAAATGAGCACAAATGGCACCAGAGAGAGAAAAGAAGTGGAGAACAGAAAAGTGCCTGAAGCTGTTTGGACTGAAGCCTCTCTCTTAATCTTAGATTGAGTGTTTCTCTTCTTGGCATTAGCTCGTAACAGTAAATGCTCTCTAGCATCAAACTCATATCTTCTAATTTAATTATGCTGATGTAGTTCAAAAGTATTTGACATCGATTTATAAAGGTGCACATTTTACACCAACTGTACTTTATTACAAGAGGGCTTAAACACATGTTGTATAGTGTGCTAAATTGCACAATCAAAATGTACTTGACCTGGATGCCTATGAAAATTAAGCCCAACTGGTAGCGCATGGCACTAGCAACACCGAGATCACAAGATTCCCAAGAAACACTACTAAAATACCTTTAAAATAAAGCATCTGCCAAATGCATAAATGCAAACAATTATTGATGGAGATGAAAACCACACAATTTGGCATTGTAATTAAATCAATTTAGAGAAGATGTCTTGTGTTCCAGCAACACGGCAGTAAAGTCACAGGTAAGTGTGGGAGGAGAAGAAAAAAAGACAAGAAATGATTCTATTTTGGATGTGAAACAAATATTTGAACTCTGAAATACAGAATGTCTGTACTTGCAAAAACAAAAGTTGCAAAAGCTTTGTTAATTTGCAAATGATGTTACAGCTGAAGAGCGGAACTAATCTAATAAAAGGATAGATAACAACCATGTGCACAGATTAGTACAGTGACATAACAACAACATAACTGTGTTTCATAACCATAATTTCTACCAGAAATGTGTATGCATAACTTATTTAGTATATTTTGCATCACAAATATTAGACCATATGAATAAAACTGTGAATAAAACCTGCACAAATGCAAGAATGGATATCTCCCTTTCATATATAAATGATGTTTCACATGAAGGTGAAAAGAGACATAAAACTCTCAATCTTGCTCAAATGCTGCATCATGTTAAAACAATCTGTGTTGCATGTGTAAGATGCACTTTCTGATATACACAGTATGGCTGTATGCCTGCAGTGCCACAAGCCACAAACAACTACTTTAATTCTCTGGAGTGGGATAGTCATGAAGCTGATTAAAAGCCATGGAAGAGATGTCCATGTTTATAAGCTTAGTTAAAGCTCATTTTCCACTCGTGTGCTCACATTGGAAACTCTGTTCAGACATATGCTGCACTGTTGACTCTCACTCACAAAGACTTTCTAAAGAACCTCAGTACAATAAGTTTTGCGATGCACTCCAGTATGGTAAACTCATGTTGGATGGGCTTTACTTTTGACCCCTTAGCAGACATGGTGATTTATTATAAGTTGCACAAGTAGTTTTTTAAGGTACAAACAGCACTCATTGATTTTTGACCTCTTTTTGCTTTGTAATATCATGTCAGAGTTACCGGTAAAATATAGGACAAATTACAATAGACTGATTTTACCCTGGATAAGTCTATGTATGGTACATTTATTCCTGTCTTTGTGTGTAAGCTCTCCCTTAAAGTCTGAAAAGCAGGCTGTTTTACATTAGTCCGTTTGAAAGTTGCTTTCATTTAAAGTGACATGTTGTACAGTGAATTCAAGTTATACATTATAGCTCTGTTCTAAAATCTATTAAGCTGCCTTGTTGCTTAGTGCCAATATAGGCAGTTGTCATTAAAGACAGCATACCATCAGAAAACCTCAAAAGTGATTGATTTTGAATATTCTACATATGCAAAAACTATCTGCCACGTAAGCAATGCTTCACACGGGAGACTCATCTTGAAATTGACTTTAATAGTCTGATGTTAATATGTTGCCAAGCTACTGAGCTGATATTTTAATAAGAAAATACAAAAAAACACAAATCTGGTGAATTTATCAATGTATTGTACTGAACAATTTTTTAAAACTTTTGAATTAATTAGATATTGTCTAAAATGAAATGTTTTAGGAGGCAGTATAATTGGGATGCCTACCTTTTGGAACAGCATTTGTAGCATGCATGCATTTGATAGTTTAAAATGCTGTCTCTGTCTGAGGTTTAGCTTACAAGATTCTAGAACTGAGCATCAGTATTAACCCAGCAAACAGGGAACGTTCTGGAAATGTTAGTTAACATTCTTTAAAACCTCTCTAAAAGTAATTAAAAATGTTTCTGCTGTATGTTAATACATAGTCTTATTATTCTTAATTATTATAAATGATCTATTTTAACTGTTTTAACTGTTACAGAATTTCAAAATGTTTAAATAATGTTCTCATAATGTTATTTTGTGTTTGTTACTGAATGAAAATGTTAGGGAAACATTCTTATAGCCTAAAATTGTCAGTTGGGTATGTACAGTATGTGTGCTTTCTGGGAGGCAAACCCATGACCTCATAGTTATTAGGAGTATAGCATTTATGGTCAATTTGAGTTGATAACTTTTATAGTCCTGACTCAATCCGCAGTGCCACTAACATCAGTATTCTCTTAATGACAGCAGCTTTTCTGTATAGCAGGTTTTATTTTAGCTGAATCAAGCTGCTCTGTTTGCTGTAACTATTAGCAGGAAAGTGCAAGGGAGTTGGTGTTCCAGCACAAGTGAGAGATGTGTGGCTGGTCCCATATGCAACTTGAAAGCTGGCTGGGCAAAATACATATGCAGATGACATCTGGACCTCCATGCAGTAGCTGAACTTAAAACTAAAGAAGGTTTGTGAGTCAAACCCAGTCAAGATCACTAACCTGACTAGATGTACAGTATAGCAAAATCATATTTACAGATAACAATAACTAACAAGATCTGAGCATTAATTAATGCACAGAGGAAAGTGATAGTAAAAGGCATAAAATAATTGATTAAAAGACTTAACTAAACTACAGCTTGACAAAAGGCTTGATAATTACAGCTTGACAAAAGGCGCCTTAAAACTTGTCAGTCAACTTGTCTAACCTCAGAGCTCTTTATTGGGAACATTAAAGAAAGTTCTGTATTCCAACTTGTTACAACAGACACATGTGAGTTACATGCATGGCCTGTTTCACATTTAAAACTCACATAGTCTTGGAAATTTATACTATTGTTTAAAAAAAATAGAAAAACAAATCATTGCAAATCATTACTGATTATTTTTACAGTAGTTGTCAACTTGATAAAAAATTAAAACTCAGAGATCCCAATATGATGCAAGAGAAAGTGTCCGGTTAATATTTGCCAACTGAACATACAAATGGAATACATTTAAAAAAAATTATTTCCATAAGGATTTCGTAACCCACTCAACAAAATACACTTCTGCAAATCCTGCCCCTAAATCCTATGTAAATTGATATGTTATTAAAACATCTGGAAAAACTTGTTTATCTACCTCTTGGGATTTTAGAATTGGTCAGAATTGGAGACCATCCAAATAAAATCAGGTTTTAGAAGGGATGATTTCTGGGACTTGGTGGAATTGCTTTCATCCGGGCCAAAAGCCCCTGCATCCATGTTATCATGGATTACACTCCATTTGCTCCCTCTGATGGATAGAGGGAAAGAGCCAAAAATAGGAAGTACAGAACCACACCCCTGCACAGGCCTAATGGATATTCCACCGAGGCATTTCAGCCAGATTGGATTGCCTGATATCCAGACTTCTCTGATATAAGAAATGTTTGGGCAAACCTACTCTTCACATTAACCAGCAATACGCCTTAAAAAGCTGCCTTAAATACAGATGCAAAAGAAAGAGATTTGGCACATGTGCAGATGGGTGATGGCAGAAGATTTGCAAAGAGAAGTTCTGTCTAGCTCTAGTTGCCCATAATAGTATGTTTGCCGAAGCTTTACAGACTCACATGCGCACCCAGAGGAATGAAAATCGATGATTCACTGATGAAAGATGAACACTTTAATATCTCAATTGTTTCTCCTAGACGACAATGAGATTAGATAGAAAACAAGTGGGCACGTTTGCTTAAGTCTCCTGCTCAGATTTGTCTTCTAAAAAAAGCAGACCACAGTAATTTCACATCCCATCTCCTCTCCACATCTCCACATTCCCAACAAATTCTTCCAGGACCAAATTATCTGGGCTACGCTATCCACATTAAACAATCCAAATTATATAGTGCTGTGTCTATGCCATTTGTAAATAATTGTCTCATTTGTATCCATTTTTATTTCTCCTTCTAAAATGAATTTGAAGGAAAACAACTGAGATCTCAATAAAGACTTCTGAGCAATTAAATAGTAAATAAAGCAATAAAATCTCCTGGCATTATTGATATGTAACACATTTGTATGTGATGAATCGTTTACACATTATAATGGTGATGCAGAAAGGTTTGAAAATGATTTAGTCATACGTTTTCCCACATCATTTATAATAGATGAAGATCACTGTTGTTTGTACTTCAGTGCTTGGAAATGACTTCTGCAGGCTTGGGGAGGGTCTAGCTGTCCTCTCTGAAATACATGGAGGTGACATAGAATCTTTAGCCATTGTATAACTACATACTGTAGCAGGAGCTTTATAGGCAGGTAAAACTGGTTCAGAGGTTCCCATTGCCAGATCCTCACAGAACCCAAATCAACTAATTATTCATTATTTATTTATAATAGTAAATGATTAATTAATCATTACCTAAATGCTTACAAAGGACATTATTATAAAGTGTTACCAATATTATTGATAAAACAATGAAAATGATAAGGTCTTCTAAACAAAAGCTTCTTTCTAGATGTATCCACAATACCTTTGTTATTTTATTATGCTAATTAAAAGGGAAATAAAATATTTCCATTGCAAAGGTTTCTTCTGCTTCTAAAATATCAGCACAATTGCTGAAATAAATTAAGCTATTCCTGAACAGCTTAGTTTACGGTGCTGTTTTTCGGAGAGGAAATAGGTTGTATATATTATTGTACAGAAATCTATTAATACATTTACATAAAAATGAGCAAAAACACAGTTTGTGAAGGAATGAGAAAGAAAAAGCAGTTATTAAAAAACAGTGCCAGGCTGGAAATCATTAGTTAAATAATTTTTCAAGATTATCAGGACCATGTTAATTTCTGTGCTCTATTTTCATTTTGTGGTAATATCTCGTACAATTCAAAGCAAACATGAGATTAAAAGCACAATTCCCAAGCGGATTAGGCCTGCTATTTAAAGCAAGGTACAGAGAAAAGTAAACACTACACATTATAATGAATGGATTCAAAATCTTAACCCTAAGATTAACAGCTTATTAAATACGAGGAGTTAAACTACATAATCTTAATACTACACATGTAAGCCCTTAAGATGTAATATATTTCATGCAATAAAGCCTACAGGCCCTGTATGTACATTTGTTGCCTTTGGATCACAGCTTTAGCCCATACTGCAAGCAGAGTGCATGAAAAACTGCCTGCATTTCTCAGATAATGATCAGCTAGTTGTACATGACACTTTTAAAAGAATGGCAACAAGAAAATGGGCTGTTCCATATATTCACTTTTGATAGGTTTAAAAAGTGTCAAAGGGGCGTGGTTAAAAAGAGAGTCATATTTTCACAATCTCTATGCCTTGCCTTTAAATCCTCTCTATATTTTCTGAAGCACAACCGAAATGAGAAAAGTATGAGTCATTGGTATCGCATCAAAGGTTAAAAATGATCTGCTGTGTGTAATGTTTGTAATTTGAGGAATTGGCTCTGAATGGCACAGTCTTAACCTTCCCTGTGAACAGGCTTAAACCTTGGTGTGTGAATTAGCACCATCTGACAAGTCCAGTTGAAAATAGAGGTCTGTTCTACACTTTCTCTGTTTTGTTATCCACCAGGTGGCGCAAGGCTTAGCCAGCAACTTGCACTTGAGGGTTTTCAACACTGAATTCTTTCTCATTCTTATGCTCTCCTTTTTTATTCCTTTGGTTTCTTTACACCTCCGCGTCTTTCACCCTGTTTGTCTTGTTTTTAGGCTTCTATATACCCTCATTTGCCCAAACTAGATGCATCCTGGCCCTGTTTAGATACTTTCTTTGATTAAAAATGTGTTGTTCCAAGACTAACACTGATAATACTAATACAAAAACTAATAGTGATTAACTCACTATTATATAACAAAAAAGTTGACATTAGAGTGTCTACATATTCTTATAGCAAGAAAACACACAGCAAGAATAGTCTTTTCTGTGGGTTCAGACAAAGTGTTATTAAACTCAAAGCATTTGATGACAACACATTTGTTTATATGTGATACAGGTGACTTTTCCTGAATAAGAACATGTGTAGATTGGTTGAAAACACTTGCAGAAACATACAAACATTTTGTGCTGTAACACATGTTCATCAATTACAGATCACCCAAGCTAAAAGCACCACTTGCGAGTGCACTAATGTGAAAAATTTCCACATGTGTTTTTGGCATGCTTGCCATAAACCCTGAAAAATGTGTTACGCTTCCAATGTGTGATGCAACGTGTTTCCTACCACTGCCTTTACATAACTAAAGATGTGTGAGCCATCCTCAAGTGACTGAGCCAGTCTCCATAAGGACTGCTGCTGGTTGTGCTTCTAGCTGCACTTATAGATGAATCTGGTCCTATGGAAAATAGGGATGGCAAAAATAGGTGTTACTCATATAATCAAATGTTACAGTCTGTGCAACACTGTAAGAGACCAGATTTTTAATTTCTGTAGAATTTTTATACATTTAAATACTGAGTAATATTACAACATGTACTTACCTTAGGGCTAGGATTAGGGTTTGGTTTAGGGTAAGCTGCATGTAATGTATAATTTACAGTAAGTTCATATACTGTGTAACAAAGACACTAAAAGATAAAGTGTAAAAACTTTTACAAAACATTTTTATACATTTAAAGTCTCAAAAATAAAAACAGTAGCAATATTTAAAGCAACAATGACAATTCCTTCAAATTCAATTTCCAAATTAATTTTATATGAAAATGTGTGTGTTTCTTTGAAGTCYTCTGCCATACAAATGGCCATTATCATTAAACAAACATGAAAGAATCCAAATGTTACAACGTTTTTATAGCATGACATGCATGCTGAGCCAGTTAGGTGAGGAAGTGGTACTTATGGTGTCAGTGTGGCAGCTGTGTGCCTTCCCCCATCCCCCACCTGCTCCATGCCAGGCCCTGCTCACAGGCAGCATACCCACACATCTGTAATGTTACTGAGCTCAGAGGTAGACAAAGCAGCAGTGCCTCCACCACTCTGCACCCCCTCCCCTCCTACTGCTGTTTGGGCTGTGACATCCTGTGCTGATCAGCTCACATGCAAAAACCTCGAGACGAGACGCTGTGGCCCACGCCTCAGCCTAAATTTATTTTACTTCATATATAAGAATCTACAGCATCTGGTGCCAGAAACAAACTTAGTAAATTCTTACGTAATATTAAATACATTAAAATGAAATTTAAATGTCATGGTAGCGACTTCTCATTAAATATAAAAGTGTGAATGATAAATTTGATGTGGGATTTAAAAATATGGTGAAACATCATATCAGGCCACAGAAAGGCTGGTTTTCTCACCGCAGCTGAGGAGTTAAAAGTATAAAGTGCTTGTAGGCGTAAATATGTACCAGTTTTGTTGAAATGTAAATGTTAGACGTCCATCATACAAGGACGCTTTACAATTTAATACAGTTAAATTCAAGGTCAATCATATAAGACAGATTTTAAAAGACAGATAACTTCATCACAGAGAAAGAGAGTGTGTTTAATTAAAATTCAGAATACTTTAACTAAAAAGTATTTGTTTAGTTGATGCTGAACGTTTAATGAATCATGTTTGTACGTGTTTACTAACCTGGTGAGAAAACGGCATCCAAACTTTTAGATTCCACACATTTTGAAATTTGTAAATGTAAGTTGATTAAGAAAGCTATAACTGTACCTGAACAATATTTGGAATTTTTAGTTGTGATAGTGGCTAGTGGCAAATGTAAACAGGCCATATTAACAGCTTACGATTACCAGTGCGGTTCTCATAGGTTAGTAAGCAATGCATGAAGTCACACCGGCTGACTTCAATGCATGAGTGAGTGATAACAATACTGACACTTCCCACAAGTTTTTTTTGTCACTTCTTCAGTCTTCTTTCAGTACACAGAATACAAGAGTTGGGTTAATAGATTATACTGAACACGGAAAACAGCTATTATCAGTCTTCTGCGTTTCCTAACATGGATTCTCTATTACAATAAGGACAGAGTATTAATGTGTTTGTAACATAATTTAGTTTATAAAAAATATGCCTGCATTATTGAGCATAGATTACATTCAATGATTGTACCACATTCATACGCAGAGATACTGTATTCGTGTCAGGCTGTACTTCAGTGCCAATACAGATTATAAACGTACAATTTTAGACTTATTTTACAGCCATACTTTTACAGCGTTCTCTTCTGTTTAATCCAAAAAGTTTTGATGTTGTAGGAAAGGCAGAAAAGATATGTCTAAAAGACATTGCATAATTGTGCCAGTTATTTAACAAATAAATAAAACAAAATGAAGGTACTTTTATATGTGATGCAAGGATAACCCAAGCATGAAATTGCTGATCTGAAAAAGTGGCTCTCCATGTGACATGTTTTCTATTCTTTAGAAGGCCACCTTCAGAGGTTTTATTCAGATAGTATTTTATAGTACTTTAAAATATATACTAAAGTACTAAGAGGACCTCTGTGCACTTGCTAAGAGCAGATCCGCACCATGTTACAGCTCTGTTGCATCATTCCTCTGATGAACACGCTTGGCTCAAGACTTCGCTGACAATGAAGGCTGCAGCTGGCAAAAAAATTACAAAAAACTAAAAAGTTGCTTTCAGAAAGGGGCTAAAAATTTGCCGAACATGTAAAAAAGACTGAGAGGCAGCTTCCGGTACTGAGGCTAATGCTAACAGGCAGCAAATAGTGCCCATTCAGCATCATCAAACAGTTGTTTTACAAGTTGCAAGTAAAAGTTGAAGCCTTTGGAGACGGTCACTGCCAATAACGCAAGTAACAGCTGATTAATATTTAAACAGACTGGATTTCAATACAGTAAAGTTTCCAGACTCATAATGCGTTTTGGTCATACAGATGCAGTTCGGCCATAGGCACTGAGAGGTTGCGTGATACAAAACAGTAAAGTGTCTCAGTGCTGTTCTGATGTTATACCAGTACTATTGGAACAGATCTCGTCCAGTCAGATTAAATTAAGATTTGGTCAGATTAAATTTAAATTAAACCAGAACTAACAGTTATATGAATAATAACTGTATAATGAGTAATAAGAACCGGTAACTGTGTAATGAATACAGGTCAGGCAAAATATCTTGTCATCTACCTCGTTTCCCTTTCTAAAAGAAGCAGATAGTCTTGTACTGAGTGACCGGGGAGAACCCAGTGATGTCACTCAAACGACAGATCATCCGTGCCTGTTGCTCAGTAGCCTTTTAACCATTCACGTAACACATGCAGTATTGATCAAGGCTCCCTTATCTCCTCACCCTGCCCAGCTTCTCTAAGTGGGTCATTTATTTTTGTGTGGAATGTGTTGGCTAAAAAGTTTGCCAAGGTTTTGCCGTAATTATCTCACACACATGTTGCTGGGCACTGCAGGGGGCCGTGGTAAATTACACATTTTTCTACTCCTGGATGCTTTTATGGCAGCGTATTATGCAAAACCACTTTGGAGCACCTTAAACAACCCGCAAGGGAATTGAAATAAAGTTGATGCTGCTTTTTGTTTCGAAGCTCAACATGCTCTTTGTTTGTCAGTGCTGAATCAGAGGTTATTGTAAAGGAAGGCCTTAACTATTTAAGAGATTTTCCCTGTTGGTTATCAAACACCTGGGGTGTTTTTAGTGGGGCACCGGATTCAGATGGATAAATATGCATGCATTTCTGTGAGAGAAAAAGTCATTTTGATCATAAAGAGAGCAGTTATGTGAACATTTGGGAAACATGTTCAACCATAGGATGTTGTACATAATTACCAGCATCTTTTGGTAGTGAACATTAAATCACCTTGAATGTGAATTATCTCGTTATTTTAATTTTCCATGAGTACATGGTTACATCACCTACTGTAACGCAAATGTTCTCACAGACTGAACATCAGATGTTATGCACCCTTAAAAGCATGACAACTGTTATTTGTACCCAGTTAATCTAAATTTTACCTGTTGTGAGAACAGCTTGGGGTCGGAAAGAAACCTCTCAAGTTTGACCTAGGACTTGTTCTCCCATCTACAACAATTAGATGTTCTCTAAACTAATACACTTGAATCAAAGCTGGTAAAATATATTAGTGGGTCAGAAAATCAATTTATTCCGTTGATTCAATTTTCTCCTCAGGCCAAAATAACAAAGTAGGTCAATCAGTGTTAAACTCATGAAAGTAAATGACTTCTGCCTCTTCACAACACTAAATGCAATTTATGTGGGTTGTTTTTGAAATTCAGTTTTATTTTGTGGGCTGTCATCAGGAGGTCAAAAATATTCAAACTGTCGATATGCTGCTATTACGTCTGCCTAAGCAATATTTTCACAAGAAAGTAAGATGCGTTCCATTTCATATGTTTGTTCCACCTCTGTTCTAAAAAATTCAGCCCACACAAATGAGGTACAACTAGCCAAGGTAGCACAGAGGCAAACTATTTTTGGAAGCATGTTTTCCTGTCTCATATGCTTCAACAATAGCAACATATTTCTTTCAGAGTAATTATAAGGCAACCATTTCTTTTAAGTAATAACATTTTAAGAGATACCTTGAGTTCGCCTGGATGTAGCAGAGAGTAAGATTAAGTGAATTTTAGATTCATTTAAGATTTTTTAAAAGGCGAAACACATTAATGGCGTAAATTTATATAATTATGTGCACAAATTTCCACTTGTTTTATATAAACATTCTTTTTTTTTACTTTTATACCATATTGTCCTATTTGAAACAAAACAGACTCAGGAACGGAAACCTTATGTCAGGTTATGCCACATTTTCACATCTTGATATGACCTCCATCTCACGACCTAGCAAGAGCTTTATTCTTTGAGTCACACTATAGGGTCATATGAGTTCAATGTTTGTCAATTTTTACAAATACAGTAAAACACTCACACTGACACCATCCATACAGATCTTCAAAATACAAATCAGTCACAGTATTCCACAAATAACAATAAAAAATTGTGCACTATATTATGCAAATACCCATGAAAGACAATAATCAAACCAACAAAGAATAAGACAAATATAAACAGCAGAAAAAATGTGTACTGTGGCCACTGTGTACAGTGTGTAATACTTGATAATGCATGTAAATAAGTTATTTTCTGGAACATGATAAGCAGTGTGTGTGTGTGTTGATCTTCATGACCTCAGAATCTTTATCGCTAAATACGTCATTTGATGACATCATAACTATTGTTATTAATTATTCTATTTTAAAAACAGGTCTGTTGTCAAATGTGCACTGAAACTCTCATTCTTTCCATGACAGCCCAGCAGATGCTTCTCTTATGTCAAGGTTTGAACATTTCAAGAGAGAACGGACCAGCTCCCCCCACATGGAGCCATAAACGAAGTTACCCAGGTGATGTCAGAAAGTCATTTAGTTAGCCACACTTATTTGTTTTAAACTTGTCCAGAGTAGAAAAAAGTCAAGACGCAAGATGTCTAGTTGGTAATTATGCCATATTATGTGTATTACAATCAACCTTTTTTAGAGTATTAGGATAGCAGTGCAAAGCTATTTTTTGATGCATTTGCCCCTTATGGCCCTCTTAAAAACAGGACATTACTATAGTAATGGGGTAATACAAAAGAAGTATATAATGTCATTCTTCTGTGACTACAGAGTGGGTGAGTTCAAGTTAAAAACTACAGAGGATAGTTAAAAGCAGGATATGTGGGTCAGAACCGTCCAGTTACAGTAAGCCTTAGAGAAAAAGTGTGAGATCAAATGTGATTATGACACAGATTAATTTTTTACTTTAGCCATTCCACTCATATTTATCTACAGTGTCAGACACCTGAACGTACATATGCCTTCTCACTAAAGTTAGTCTTAGAGTATGCAAATCAAAGACTTGTGATCAATATAAAGTAAAAAATGTTTATTATATTTTGCCATATATCATTGTGGATCTACATGTATTCCATAAAGCATGATTTAAAAAAAAAAACAATTAATTTATAATACACAAAAGCAAGTAACAAATTGTGTTTTGTAAATATAGGGCATGACATAAACTACATCATATGGCCATTAAACACCTTTACAAAAAAAA
>JAZGTK010011256.1:0-15748 GCA_036877625.1 Ambastaia sidthimunki | reverse complement strand
TTGTTTACTTGTTTTACTGAGTGCCAAATCAAATTAGAGCATCTAAAGTTTTACTCTACAAATATTTATGTACCAAAGTAGAAATAGACCACAAGGGAAATAATCTTAAGCTGCCTTTTAAAACAGAAAAATTAATACTTTTATCGCTCTATATTAATTATGTAGTTTGTGTACATATGCTATTTAGTGCATGTCAGGACATGACTCACTGTAAAAAAAAAGGAGGCGGGATCAGCACATAAACCTTATCAGCTTTGTGCATGAATATTAATTAGGTGATGTCACATTCCCAGTAGCCCCTGTTAAAAAAGCAGATAAGTGTCAACAGAAGAGTATATTTGTTTAATTCACTAGTTAGTTCTGCTTGGTCCTAAAGTTGTAGAGTTTTGACCACTTTAAATTTAACTGCTGAAAAAATAAGTTTAAACTATAAAAATCAAAAACAAAAACTCAAACAAAATCGACCAGAAATAAAAGAAATAGGATGGAACCCAGCTAACAATTTTAGATTGTAAGAACATTTTTCTAACATTTATTGTTAGGGTTATTATTACGTAGCATATTTGTTAAAAAAAGTTATTTTTAAAGTTCTAGGAATGTTCAAAATGTCCACGTCTTGTATGCTTGGTTATAAGAACGCTATTCAAACTTATTAAAATTCCATAACGTTTTAAAAATGTTTCACTGACAACATAAGAATAATGTTTTGATATATATATGATATATAATAATAAAACACATTCTACTAATGTTACTGCAAGAAAATGTTTGATAACTTTGAGAGACCTTTTAGAGAATGTTTGCCAATATATCTTTTACACTTCCAACCAGACTTCCACTTTCAGAACATGACAAATATTAAGATATAGAGGTAACACCGGTGATAAGGTTACATTTGTAAACATATAAATTAAAACAATATTTTTACTGGTAAAAGAAAATAGGTAAAGGGCAGAGGTGCTTTTCAAAGCAAGCTTACGTTTGTGAGACTTCAAAGACGCCGCCTGGATCTCCTCTCAGGATGGTGTATGTTATTCGGTCTCTTTCACGGTCTGTTGCCTGTAAACGACAGACAGCACTTTCCTGTTACACTAATTCAATTATGCGCTGAAAAACTCCTACTCTGCTGATGTGAAGTTGGAGGGGGAAGTGTGAGAAAATGGATGAGGTGGAGTTGCAGAAGGTGAAGGGGTGTGAGAGGGTGGGGGATGTTGAAAAGATGAGCGGTGTGGTAAGATTGGGTGGTGTGGAGGTGGAAAGGATGCGGGCTAGTTGGTGTGGAGCTGCAGAAGATGGGTGGTGTGGTGATGGAGAGAACAGTTGGTCTGCTGAGGATGGATGTTGAGGTATAGAGGAGTATTAGTGTAAATATGTAGAGGATGGGTGTGGAGGTATTAGGGATGGGTGTATAGTGGAAGATGATGGATGTAGAGTTTCTGTAGCTCAACTGGTAGAGCATTGCGTTAGCAGCGCAAAGGTTGTGGGTTCGATGCCAAGGAACACAAATACTGATAAAAATGTATACCTTGAATTCACTGTAAGTCGCTTTGGATAAAAGCGTCTGCCAAATGAATAAATGTAAATGTAGAGGTTGAGGGGACGGATGTGGAGGTGAAGAGCAGGTTGTGTGAAGTGAATAGATAGGTGTGGAGGTGAAAAGGATGGGTGGAAAGGTAAAGAACAAGTGGTGTGGAGAGGATGGGTAGGTTACCTGTAGATTGAGAAGAGTGGCTCCAGTCCTCATGGCCTCACTGATCTCCAGGCTGTATATGAGCTGAGGAAAACGAGGGGGACTCTGGTTGTTGGGTGGCAGGACCTCAATATACACTGTGGTGATGGAACTTCTAAAGAACATACAACATATCTGCCTCAAATCAATGCTTCACTGACATACTGAACATTACAAAGATCAGAGAGAACTAGAGCAGAAGTAAAGATTATCAGTAAATAATGCCTTAAATTTCTGTCTGCTTGTAACATAAAGATTTTTAATGGCTTCATAAGACCTTTTGAAAGGATCAATTCCTGTTCATCATAACTACATGGAAAAGTCTTACATAAGGCAAATTATGCAGTTTTTATTTTTAATGATACCACAATGTAATCAAGAGTTTAATGAATGTTCTAGGTTCAATAAAAGTTAAGCTCTATGGAAATCATCTGGATAATTTCAACTCGTCCCTCAGAATCTAAAAAAATACCTTGTTTTAGTACATCATAAGCAAATAAGTGAATCATAAGCAGAAGAAAATCATAAGCTGAAGTGTTTGTATTTATTGGTTTGTAACAAAAAAAAAAGTTGTTAATCTGTTTAGCACAGATTGTTAGAAACAGAGACTGTTTTTAGACAGATGAACTTCTTTCTGGTTATGCATTACACTAGTTTCAAGTTAACTACATTATGGCTATACTGTCAAAAACCAGCACAAGGCTGTGCCACAAATTCTCCTGATGAAAGATGTAGAAGGATGCAGAAATTTGTATTGAACCCTGGACAAGTCATAAAACCTTTTTGTTATACTAAGAGACTGCATGTGCTGTAGCATTTTGTTTGATCTCTGATGTGGATATTATGTGTTTTATGAAACACATCAGGTGGTTAACTATTGTAATCCCAGACTTTGAGGTCTTTTCAGATGTTTAGTTAAAATCGCACCTGCCACTGTCATTGTTCTCTGACACACTATGATTGTATTCCTCATTCATGAGGGTGGGAAAAACTGTGGTTGCAGAAAGCTTGAGTGGGGCATATTTTCAATCTGGAAATGTTCCAGTGTGGTGAATTTGTAAAGACGGATTTGATGCCAACAATCTCATTAAACTTTAAATGGGGGAAAAGAAATGAAAATAACTATCTGCTTCTTACAAGCTGAACTGCCATCTGTCCAATTCATATAATAATACACCTGCCACTTCTGGCTTAACCATAAACCTTCCATTAAAAACTAAGAGTGAGAACACTGTTCAGTAACTCAGTGTTACTCTCTGGAGAAAATCTCCACATTATTTATACTGCATGTTGTAGGTATTCAAAGTGAAAACTCTGCCATTTACTTACCATCATAAAATTCTATTAGTTTATTTGTTTTTTATTTGTTTCTATGTTCCTTTGAAACAAAAAATTAAAAGTTTCATCTTTTTAGGGCTTGTTGTTTGTGGTTACTAAGAAACGTTGTCTAGATAGCAATTTTAGGTTATAAGAATGTTTCCCTAACATTTCTATTAAGTGCAAAAAAAATTTAAACATCAGTTTAAGGAATGTCCAAAACATTTTTTAACATTACTGTTTGGTTATTAGAACTTTTAATAACCGTTACTGCAAGAACATTTTTGATCACTTTGAGAGAACTTTAGAGAATATTAGCCAATATTCTCTAAATATCCAATATCCCTGTGAGGGTATAAGGATTCTGTGATTGTCATCCTTTTGGTTTTTCACAGAAAAAATACAGGTTTGAAGCAAGCGGTGAGTAAATGATATGATTTTTATTTTTGGTTGAATTATTCCTTTAGAGACTGAGTGACACCAGAGTGAAACAATGCATTTCCTGAAGCACACAAGCCCTGATTCCATTCCTGCTGTATTGATCCAGCGGTCAGAGGGAATTACAGAGGCCAGAGGCTGTATGAATTGGACAGGACAGGAGGCAGCGCCAATTAGAGTGAAAAGCCCTTCATTTCCGCTCCTCCAAGTGTCAGATGGACAACAGCAGAGGCCAATATTGAGTGTTCTCAGGTATATTTCTGACGCAGAATTTGTCACCATGCGGCATAGTATTGATTTGAAACTGTGAACTGTGTGAATCTGCTGTTCAGGGACCCTCACACTAGACTTTTGTTTTCTACTGAATTCCATTCACATGCAAATGCAAATTGCAAAACCCAGAATTTTAAGAAAACACAAAAGTTCAACTCTGTAAACTCTGTACAATATAAAGTAATCATGTCGTCATGTGATGTCATATCCTGTTTGGGAAGAGAGAAGACAAAAGCTCTCGTTTAACCCTCACTGGCTTGATTTACCTTCTTTGTGAGGCGGGGCCGTTGTCTGAGGCCCTGATGGTGAGGGCATAGGAGCGGCCAACAGTCAGATTGACACCGGGCACCACAGTGATCAGTCCTGTGTAGTCATTGATGGTGAAGTGTCCCTGATCCCCAGCCAAGATTCTGTAGCTTACCAGCCCATTGGGACCCTCGTCAGCATCTATAGCTGTCAGCTAGAAAAATAAATCTGTGGTGTTATTTCAGAGATGACCTACAAAAGGTGCTTATTCAAGATTCCTCTCTGGACCAGAGTAAATGTCAAGATAATGTCCAGGTCATACTTCAACCCAACTTTAAATGACAGAAATGAGAACTATATATTTTGCTTAAAATAAAGCCTTTTTTACCGTAAGTTAAATTATGTATTTAATATTGTAATGTGTCAAATATAATGAAAATAAAAAAATGAAAATGTATTTGATTTTGTAAGATTAACTCACAAATGTGAGTTTTTAGCACACAATCAACAGGAGCAAAAAGGAACAAACAATTACTTTCAAAAGCTTTTAAAGTGAAAACTACTAGCACACATGAAGAAGTTAAACTTTCAGATGATACAAAGTTTTAATTTTGACTTGTAGGGTCAGAGGAACTCTGTGCTTAAGTGTGCCATTTGAAAACAATGAAACACAGCTATGAGCCCCTCGTAAAAGAGGGAACTGCAGCTATTACTTGTAATGAGTGGATTAGTGGTGAAAACAGCAGGAATTATTGATTACCTGTAGGACTGTGTCTCCGGGCTGCATGTCTGTGTAAACATTGACACTGTAGGAGACATTAGGGAATGTGGGCGTGTTGTCATTGGCATCAATCACAGTGATGTTGATGGTGGCTGGAGAGCTCTCCTGAACGCCATCTGATGCTATCATCTGCCAATGAAGAACAATCAAACCCTTTCATATTAGATCTTCCACATGAACTAATAAACAATAACCAAGTCATTTCAACCTGTCCCCATTTATAAAATCAAATACATTTTTTTTGTAAATCAGATTGTTTTGTAAGGTTTATATTTACGGTTCTTAAAGATGTGTGGAACTACTTTTGTTCTCATAGGATTTATATTTATTGCTGTGTACTAAGATGTAAAGAACTGTAAAAAAAGTGTAAAGTTGTTTGAAAGTGTGTTTAGCAGTGTGGTTACGTTTCTAGTTGAATAAACCTCTGGACATGCATCAAACTTGTTTTAAGTTAACAACATTGGGGCTAAACTTTCAAAAACTAGTTGTGTAAACATGGTGACTTCTGTAAGTTCATTACAGTAAACATGATTTTTTGAACAAGTTGAAACTGTTAAAATCGTGTTGTTGTTTAGAAAAAAGTTTAAAAACTTAATTTGAATTTTATTGAACCCTAAGCACTTCTTTAAAGTTGTGAAACATATTTGCGATACAAAGACACATGTGCTATAGCATTTTGTTTTGTTTGTTGTTTCTGTTTGTTGTGTCTTTTGAAATCCACATCAGATAATAATTAACTCCAGATCTTCCCCATGAACTAATAAACAGGGCTTATTAACATTAATTTTATAATTACCTAAGCCGTCAATTTAATTAATATTTTGTACAATAGAATGAATGTTTAAAATGCAAAAAAGATGTAACACTATCAAGAAAAAGTACAATTTAAATAATGAATAAATGAATAATGAATAAAGTAATGAATCTATAACAGACAGACTGACAAACTCAACTTCAAGACTGCAAAGTCTTGACAGGCTTCTGTCGTGACAGCAAATTAAAATTTAGATGTGAATTATCATTTGTTATAAAATCAGTAATACTATCCTTATTATTTATTTCCATAACTGTATATGCATCAATGTAAAAGCATGTATATAGCAGCCCTAAAGACACATTTAAGAATGCCCAGCTTATCGGCTACAAACACGGACAAATGAGATACTTGATATTCCATTACTCTGGCAAACCAAGTTCATCTTGTAGCAGGGCAGATAATGGTGTCTTTAAGCATCATTTGTATGTGTGTCACGGGTCTAACATCACCATCACCAACAGCAACATCACCAGTGGGACCTGAGCTCCAGCAGTCTCTTAAACAAGACCAACTAGTTTCAGTTTCTGAACAAAGCACCCAAAACCCCCTCCGACACGTACCCGTCTGAGAATCAACATTCAGCCTAAAGCTGCAGTTTAGGCTCCTTTGCTGTAGTCATACAATGTTAAAGAACTGGGAAAAACGGTCTTTTAACAATCAACTGCCAAATGAAAACACAATGACAAATGTGTTGAGATAGAGCTGTGGAGAAATGTTTCCTGGGTAGCTGTTGAGCTGTGACCATGCAGGCAGGGGCGATAAGCTCTTCAGAGAAAACAAACCAATAAATAAACAAGTCTGATTGGCCCTGGGCGCTGATGTATTCAGTCCAGCAGGTCTTTCAGGTGATGATGCTGGATGTGCAGAGATTGGGGTGATGGCAGAGATACAGTATGTTAAATTCTATCAGCAAGTTGATCTTGGACTGCCTCCAGTTAGCCATTCTGTAACACTTGTTCCCTGTATACAGCACATCTGAAATGATGCATTGTGCCTGTTAATGGCTTTGCAGTTAACTAAACCAATGTAATGAGCAGTAGCAGTAAGTTGTATATAGCAGTAAGTATAAGTATTTGTATATGGCAGTTTTTTAAAATTCCATAACCCTGACAGGCTACTTTCTACAGTTTTCTTGAAAGAATTAGGTGCCAATAGACTGAGGAATATTTTCAGAGAAGACACTTTAGTTAAGTTAACTGTATAGTTGTGTTAAGCTGTGGTTAGAATTTAAAGCAGAAATGATTCTGAATTTTAAAGAACAGTTTAGAATCTTAAGAGAATGAATCATGATGCATCAGACAAATTGACATTTTCTCGCACCCGTAATGTTTAGCAGACATTGAGCTGTGAATGTGTTTTTGTGAAAACATTTTTTAACCAAAAGATGGTCTGAACATGACTGATTGACCTATTTGCCCAAAATAGAAATTACAAAGCTCTATGGTGTACAATGTTTATTTAAAACAGAAGTCTGTGAATGTGACAAAACCTCCCATAATTATTGGCTGACAAATTTCACAAGCCTACTCAAGTGAAACTATAATCTTCAGTCAGTGCATTAGACAGCACCTATTGCTTAAATGACACACCCTAGAAGACATGTCAACCAACTCTTATGTTCTGCACCAAAAAGTTTAAGTTTATCTATATAAAAAAGCCAAAGTCTCATAAGTAATACAAAAAGCTTCACTCAATGCTTAAAGCATAATTATTTTGCAAGAACCTAACCAAGTGTATATGGTATGTGACATCTCCATTGGACAACCACACAGCTGTAATTTCTTCTGAAGGCCTCGGATGCACCAAACGTAAATAAATGACAGTGAAATTGGAAATTGCTGTTGGTGTCAGAGCAGAATTACTCCATTCTGAGGCAGAATCAATCCTTCATCCATTACATCATGTCAGCAAAACACGGCCAGCATTGATCTTATCACAGGTGCAAAGTTTGCCACGTCAACAAGACACAAGAAGTGTTCAGATATCTCAGTTAGCTCCAGGGTGCTGCTAAGAGTCCTTCACACCTGTCCCTCACGCCACTCAAAAATAAACTCAGGGGCGTGTATTTCAAGTCAAGGTAAACCTGTATTATTGAAAGACACTTTCACAGGAGATGTTTTTTATACATGCTCAGCTGAATTTTAGAATCAACTACAGTACAGAGAATGTGATGGTGTTACATTTTTAAATGAATGATTTTGCACATATTGCTTTCTCATATGTCTACAGCTCAAACCAAAACTTTCTGTGATCAACATCCATCAATGATGCTAAATCGATCCGGTTCAGCACCATGGACAGTATCATGCACACAAAGATCTTGATATACAGCCCAGGTTACGTGCATGTATCCCTGGTTTTATTTGGCAGTAGTAGCTTAATGTAAATCCTGCCAGGCATGTTTTGTGAATTAAGTTCAATCTATATGAGCCTAATTTACATAGAAATGAGACGTGTTTGCATGGAATGTTAATGGATTCATTAAAATACTGAAGACACAACACAGGCTAAACTGACCTGCGAGTGGTTAGTGAATAAGGCGCAGGTATTTGCTCTGACATACCATAAACAAAAGTAGCGAACACAGACAGTAAATTAATGCATTACAGGTGCTGTAAGCAATGCTAGCTGTTTCACAAATTTCTGCCACTGAAATAGACCACCCCCCACTCCAAACCAGCCCTCTAAAGATAAGTCAGCAACCAAATGTGTGCATCAGGGATTAACAAGAATGACTGAGCATGAAGAGAGCACTTCAACGTTTTCTGATTGGTTAAACAGTAGCGTCCTTCGGATTTTTTCTGGTGTTGCTACAGTGACAGGTGACATATCTCCAGTCACATATTGTAGTGATATTTGTCAGGCAAGAAAAAATACAAGGCTTATAGCACATTTAAGGATACTATTATAATGCATTACATACAGAAAGTGCTATCAAAGATGGCAGCATGTATTAACAAGTGAGCCAATATGCACAATGGCAGAAAACATGCTTCTAGAATAAATGCTATTGTGTTTTTTTTTGTGTGGGTTATAATAGTATGACCCAAACTCCCATCATGCCCGGGTCTTAAAAACACCATTGTTCTATCTCATTAACAAGCAGCAGCGCTATAATACATCCACTGTATGGCTAAAATACAAGTCTGAGACTAAAATAACAATGAACCTTCTTAGAGTTCATTTATAGTCTTTCACCAGTAAGTAAAAATATGAGAGAAAAAAATCCACCTCCATGTCCCCTAATATCTGTATGACAATTTCAAAGGCAGTAACGTACAAGGAACTGTGTTGCATGACTCTGAGAGATTCAGAGATTTGAGCGGTTTGGTTTAGTAGAGTGTTAATTCCCAGCGTTGGGGGATATTGGCATCACATACCTACTGTAACCAGTAACTTTGTCCAACATGTAGTGATGAAATGAGCAGAATAGGCGAATGTTCAGGACTATCTTTAACTGTGTTAATATACAAGGTTAACAGTGTGTCAAAGACATTTCACAATATAATAAGTGAGGGTTTATTTGAGTCATCTGTATTGTCTGTTTTCACCTATGGCAGGAAATAACAACAAATAAAAAACTTTCTAAAATAAAAACGAAATTTGTACTACAACGATTCATAAATTAATTGATTTATAATTTTAATTTTTAATCATTTTAATAGTTAATCATTCTGTCACTCTAAGATGATTTGTGCCAGATAAACTAACCTATTGTTGTGACTGCAGAGACAAATTAATTTTGAAATTGTCCCTTTATTACTAACTACATATCAATACATAGTTATCAATACATAGTAATATCATTTTAAGTAACTTACACCACAGTTTCTGAGCTTTTTCCTCAACACTGATATTCAGAGAGAAGTGACGACCACATACACACACAGACACGCCTGCCACCTGTTCATATTCTCATGAGAAGAGAATCTATGTGACCACATGGCATGTGCTTTAAGATTATCTAAATTCCTTTAGCGTGTTGCATGCAGCATGCAGTTTAAAAATAACTCAGAGCAGTGTGTGGAGAAGCTACTTTAGACAAAGTCCTTGACATGAAGGTTTGAAGCTCCAGAGACGGAGATGAAGTTAAGCAGGCTTGCCAGAGAGAGGTGGCACACAGCCCCTACCGTGAAGCCATAAGTCTGCTGTTCTTCACGGTCCACAGGCCTCAGAAGTGTCAGGTAGCGCGAGATCCCGCTGGGCGTCACAGAGAAGATGCTGTTGTAGTTGTCCAGAGAGATGTGCACCATGGGATCTTTTGTCTGCAGTGGAAATAAATCAAGGTAAGCTCTCCGTGTCAGGAGGCAAAGACATCAGAACATACAGCGTTCAGGAAATACAGCCATGCAGATTCCTTAGGACTGAAAAAATCATTCAGGGGTGAATTCACTAAAAACAAAAGTTGTGCCACTGTATTATTCTGAGTATTATTTGCTAGTTACTAGCAGCCATCTGAGGTCATTGTCAATCTTCTCAAACATCACTCTTTCATATAAATAAATCTTTTTTATTTGGTGCAATTAATGCTGCTCAATAACTTTCCTTGAAAATCGGTGACTTGTAACTGCTGATATGCCGTGAAGTCAAGCACAATTTCAGCATTTTAAAAAGCCAATGTGGGTGTCTATAAAACAGTGGTGGAGTGATGATGTACAGTATCAGTACAGGTTGATTGATCAAAATATTCAGCTGCATTACTTATAACAGGCCTCAAACAGGCCTGTAAAAATTTCAAACTGAAATATGTGAAATATGTTTTGGCTTTGTTGGTGTCGTTATCTGATTTGTGTATTGTTTTTAAGAAGGCACAATTCTTAGTGGATTTCTCCCTCAGAATTCAAGAACTAAGAAAATACTCCTTTCTTTAAGTGTTTTTCAGAAACAGTATAACACACAGTATAAAGAACTCAGAAAACAAGTGATAGAAAGATAACTTATTTCTAATAAGCATTAAAGAAGCTAGAATCACCAAGTTGTGATGTCTAAGACATTGATCTCAGCAGTAATAAAACATCCCAAGTAAATAAATAAGAAGCATTAATATCTTAAGACTTCATACAAGGGAAACAGTTTCCAAAACTCAACTAGCATTTAAAAATGCACTTTCATGCTTACAAAAAGCTACCCTTTTATTCAGTCAAATAAAGTTCTAATGAGGTAATAAAAACTTGAGATGGAACTTGACTAATGATCTTAATAACATGCTAACATTATTTCATGAGTGTCTCTTCATAAATCATTAAAAATATAACCTGTTTGATGTATCCTAACACTCTGAGCTTCTCCAGACATTCATTTCATTTTGATAAATTTTGTTTGTTTAATGTTAGCATTTATTTCATTTTACTGCTATGATCACAAAACCACATAAATAAAAATAAACTGCATTTAGAGTGCTACAATTTGGTACATGTAGAATAAAACAGTTGATATAATAATTTGTTTGTCCTCCTAAAAAGGATAACCAGCATTAGTTGAAGGTTAAGCAGGTTAATGGTCATTTGCTAAAATAAGAAAGTTTTAAGTTTGTCACAATCTGTTTTGTGTCTGCAGTGTGAACTTATTCAAACTAATCCTGTCTCATACAGAAAATTTGTTCTGTTTATGATCACCTATTAAATCAGATGTGTATATATACACTCTTAAAAACAACATTTTTTAAAAGAGTAGCAATACCATAAAAGAACCATTTTTGGTTCCCCAAACAACCATTTCTTTCTCCCCTCTTTTTAGTCTAAAGAACCCTTTTCACTGCATATTTTGTGAAACAGAAAGGTTCTATAGATGCTAAAGGTTCTTTATGAAACCATACAGCCAAAAATGGAACTTCTATGGCATCATGAGGCCCCTTTTTAAAGAGTGTATATACATTTATATACAGTACATACATATGTAAGACCCATAGGGTTAGTCATATGGGAAAATTGTCCAAGGGTTATATCTTAAAAATTAAAGTTTGGGGCAGGATTATCTGTGTGCAGGCCCAACCTATGGAAACTGTTTAAAAATATATTCCTAAAATAATTCTGTTTGGTGTTGCAGAATTTCCAGACTTCACCATTAACACTGTTTGCAGCAACAGCAAATTGCCATTGTGCTCGTTTGTTCCTTTAAAATGACCAAATTATTAATGAGATCCATTAGATTCACTGCCAGTTAGTCCAAATATAAATGGAAATCAATGAACAAGTTACAGTGAAGTAATCATGCAGAGCGTTAAGCTAATTGAACAGTATAAAAACAAACAGCAGAGCTGAATGAGAAACAGAGAGAAAGAGACGAGAGCTTCTCATCATGATCTCACAATGATACGTACAGCCACAACACCAGCCTTCAGCTTCACATGGAGACAAAACACACACAACATACATTAATTCTTTATCCATATTTTGCACAGATATTTTTTCACTGACAGTTTATAATAAACACATTTCTGAGGTCATTCAAAATAAAACACTATAAAAAGTCCTTATAAGATGTCTGCAATCATTTTCAAGGCTATACAATAGCTTTGTGTGAGGAACAAAGCTGTTGTGTGGCTTTAGGTGACTATGGAATAAGTTATATGGTACTTGCTTCTCTTTCTTATGTCAGTGACATTCAAATTTCTTTTTTATGTTCTTTGTCTTGTCTTCTGTGTTCAGAAAAAAAGTAGAAAACAGAACAGCACTTTGTAATGACATGAGGGTGAGTACATAATGACAGAGTTTTCATTTGGGATGAACTGTTACTTTAAGTGCTTATCTTTGCCTTTGCAATCAATAAAGTAGACGTAATTAAAAACACTGAACACTCGGGGGAGAATCAGTTCAGTAAAAGCACCTCCCCAGCAGTCTTTAAGTGCCAGTTTTCAGACTGTATCTCTGATGCTGTTTTCAATTTTAATTTGCTCTTCTAAATGCCCCATAGAGCAGAAGCTATGCTAACTTCAGATAAACGTTCCAAACACAGACATCTCTCATGTTATGTGACACTGACTGCAGTTTAAGCACAGAGTTTGGTTTCTCACCTCCTCAACATCATTGTCCAGGGCGATAATGACGAGGGGAGTGGACAGATTGGCACTGCTGGAGATAGTTGTTCCCGGTGGAGCGGATTCAGAGATGAATCCTTGATAAGCGGCCGCCTGGAAGAACGGCGCCTGATTGTTCTCATCAAGCACCTCAATGTGGAGATTGGCAAACGCGGGGAGAGGATGTCCATTGTCCTGCTCAGCCTACAGAAAATCACAACGCCACTGGATGACCAGCCCAACAGTGGAAATTCAAGACTAAGACACTGCAGTTTAAATTTATTACCGACTATTACGGCTGCTGCACATATAAGAACGACAACAGATAATCCTCTATGGGGATACAAGGGCTTAACACTATCTGCAGACTTGCTCTAAATTAAATAAAAAGCATGGCTGATTAATTCAGGGCATTCTCAAATGACATACTTTCCACACTTGGCGTTTGTCCAAGGGCTTCAGGCCCTGAATTTTTTGTGTTGTTATTATTGTAGGACCTTACCTGTGACATTTTTTAAAACACTTTCAGGTGTGTAAAACTAAAGTAAAAGCTTTATTTTTTTAAAATGCTGAATAGATGTCTCTTGATTTAAATGTCATGAATCGATTTGGGAATTTTTAAATTGCATGGTTCATGGCCCCATTTAAAGCTGAAGTGTGTAATTTTTTGGTGTTAAAATATCTTTCTCCAGCGGAGCTTAATATGCAGACAACTAAAAGACAACTAAATAAGAGACAACTAAAAGACATCTGCACGCTGATTTCCCTAAAAAGTGTAAACTCTGGCACTTTCAAAATGTTTCTGTTCGCTTGAGCAGTCTGACCAGCTTGACATGCATTAGCTCAAATCAATAGTATGACTTGATCTGCTTTCTATTTGTGATGCTATTGGTCAAAAATGATACACTTAAGCTTTAAAGAGACTCATTCAGAATCAATTCAGAATGTTTTACAACAGCCAAAAGCAGAGGTGAAGCCAGGTGGAATGTTTTGATGCAGGATTACAAAGACAAACTTTTTGTTTGCTTTCGAATAACATGAACCTTTGAATCATTCACAATAAAACAAGTATTAGACAGTTGTGATTTTTTTTCTAGAAACATTTTTTTGTTATGCTGGTTTAAAAGTCTCTTTACATCCTGATAGAAATCACTATATAAAGTGGTCTAAATATATTTACATAAATATCTGTGGAAGGCACAAGACTATAAAATGTTCATCCCATCATTGCATTCAGTCTGAATGATTAACTGTTCACAGTGTCAACAGTTAAGACAGCCCATAGGGGACAACACAACAAAATTCAGAATTAAGCCACAGGAAATATGTATATGTGGGCTACATTACACAAGCATAATCATGCGGTCATGCTGTAAAATGTAAGAGGAGATGACTGTACCATCACTCTCATTAACAGAGAACAAATAGCCATAACAATCCAGTGACAGCATGTGACTCTGGACAGATTAGATTCAGGCCGGGTTGAGATCAGAGTTAAGTTTTATAAGGTAAGAGTTTATAGAGGCAGTGATAAGCACAGCTGCATGAGAACTAAATACACAAATGACCAGGTAACTGACATGCTGTTTTAGCATTACAGTCAATAAGACTGTAAATACAAATAAATAAACAGTATCCAGTGTTAAAAAAAAAAAAAAACTTCACACTTTGCCAACAATTGAGAAATATGAAATTTGTTGCATCGAGCAAATTGTATTTTACTCTTAAATTGAAATCCCACAGACATTTCCCTTGAAATGCACAAAAATAAATGAATAAATGCTGAAAGAATAAATGTTGTGTAATGTTTGGGGGCCTTATTCATACTGTCTCACATAGAGGCTTTATTAAAAGATCATTAAAGCTACTGATGATATTTCTGTCAGCATTACCGGCAGACCTGAGCTCTGCCCACACTCACAAAACAGCCAGAGGACCAGATCTGTGCCTTCCAGATCTAAAAAAAAAATCTAAACTGGGCCTGCTGGTAACTCAATGCTGTCGAGGTGATTTTTAGTGGATGTATGAAGTCAGTTTCTTTCATCACAGGTGCCCTAGTCTGGGTAACCACAGGTAAAATTTATTAAATATGGACATATTTCAAGATCTGTTTCAAGATCCACAAACATCTGACAATCAGGAAGTATCCAAACCCTTTTTGGGGTCACTGTATAACTGATGTATTACGAATGTGTGTAGACTGAGGAAATGGGGATTCTTGTTGTATCCAGGCTTCGTGACTGGATTTTAAGAGGCTGAAGCAGGAAACAGATCTTGACAGACTGACAAGAGTGTAGTCTCAATAGAAATAATATGATCTGTGTCATGCCAGAGGACAGATGGATATTTCCTCAGGAAAAGTAAAGAGTTCCTCTATGCCTGCTCTTTTTTCTGTTTTTGATCTTATACTGCTTTGCAAACTGTATCTGTTGAAGTCAGTGATACAGTGTGAACTATATAATATATTTAACTTTCTATGACAGTAGTGCATCCCAGCTAACAGCCTGTAATTTGGATGTGGGGGTGTTAGAATGTCTGATTTTTTCTCAATGTAAGTATAATGTTATTTAAAGGTTGTCACAACATTGACGTTTAGTGTATAAAAAAAAAACACAGAATGTAGTGCACTACTTGTATGGATGATTTTAATTGTGCTTTTTGTGTTTTCTCCATGTATAGTGAAACATCATCAATTCTTTGGCTAAGACAGATTTTGTATTCCATGGAAGAAATACATTTGGAATAACACAAGGGAAAGGACAGAATTATTCATGTAGCATTTTGTAAATTTGTCTTGAATATTTGCATACTAAAACTCATTTTGTTTTACTCCTCATCTGACAAACAGCAGACCTATGGCCACGGAAGCAGCATCCATGTAGCATGCGTGAAACAATGCAGCCGTATCTATCCCTGCAGTTCACTGGCTTCCCTTTGATCTGAGGGAAGGAGCAGGGTTCAGCTCTCAGTGGGGGATGCCTGTTTCATTAACATAAACCCATGTCCACCCTCTACTTGCTTGTGTGAGAACTCTGTGTTATGCACAATGTTTTTCATGGATCAACAGCCTGAAACTCCACAGACCAACAAATTCCTCCAATTATGAGCCTACTGAACTCAATCCAGCATTTT
>JAZGTK010011255.1:0-15751 GCA_036877625.1 Ambastaia sidthimunki | reverse complement strand
CGCGCTCTCGCGCTGTGCCCGCGTCTCGATGCGCGCGACGATGCCAATAACCCGGTCCAAAAACTTCCGTGAACGTAATGAAGCGTGCTGATTAAATATTAAATGTCACCCGGTTCTTATCAACAAACAGATTGTATATAAAGTTTTAATAAGTAAAGTTTATCTTTCTTTTGTTTCACCCAAACATTTCTTTTGTTTCACTTTCATTTTGTTATGAAAGCATGTGTGTGGCGCAAACTTTAATGACGTTTATTGTTGGGCGCCCAGCAAGTGATTAAAGTGGTTTACTTAAAACGTCTGATTTCAGTGTTCTTTCATAGCTGGGTGAAGTATGATCCTCTTGAAGACGTGCTTTAATTCTGTTTATGAGCATCGTAAAGTCTTCCTGGCACACGATGCAGTCATTAAAGTGAAATGGCCCACTCTTAACACCCGCTTTCTCCACATCACCGCAGCGGCCTGTGATACAGAGACGTCTACAGCTTACTCATGCGATCTCAAAGCCTCTAATGACACTAACTCAACAATCTTTATGCATCCTTTTTTAAATGATAGCAAAATTATACCAGGATTATTACAACAAACAGGTTTTTTCAACAAATATAGTAGCCTACACTTTGGTGTCCTATGTCCTACTTTAAAGGACCTAAAGGACTATTTTATCACAATCACAAATCCTATAAATTTTTGGATCATTAAAACTACAAACTATTTTTCTTTATTTAGGGTTTCTATAGCATCTCAAGTATCCACACGAGACACTCACGGCTGATTCAACATCATACAGGTTGTTTATTTTTCTTCATGGTCAAACCTCATATAAAATGAAGAGAAAATAAAACAGCTAAAACCCTGCTGAGGCTGATGATCAATGTTTTCTGAAGGTTAAGCTCCTCCAGAAAATCTTTTTGCTGGAATTTTCCACAGGAAGCAAATTAAGACTAATTTGTCTCTTTAGTTCACTTGCTACTTCAGCTAAATGAAATCCCTTCAGATTAGTGTAACCACACATGGAGACTAGAACAGTCTATGACCTCTTGGTTACCCCATTAGCATCTAAGTAAATGCATTACCAGGGTAATTGTGAACCATTTTTTTCTGTCAGAGCAGGGTGTTACAGAAACACAGTCTAAACTTTAAAATCTCATACTTGATTCTTAATATACAAGCCTTATCAATTTGTAATATATTTAAATAATGATCCCGGAGAACTTACAGGGAGAACCAATAATTTGTCATGTGATAATGAGCATTAAGAGTTCCAGTTATCACCATCGCCTCAACATTTACTTTTATTTGACGCTTGTTTAAGAATACTTTTAAGTGCGAAGTACTGCAAAACAAGAAAAAAACTTCACACTTTAGACACTTGAAATGTATCTAACAGAATTTTCTGATTTGAATAAGAGTCCTTGACTGCGTACAAGTGTTTAGACAAGTGTTCTGGTTGTTTTAAAGAGGTTTAAGAGTTTAGATGCTGGAGTTGCTTGTAGCATAGGAACAAAAAGCTCAGTAATTTTCCTTATGGCAAAAACATTTTCTTTACACACATAAGCAATGTTCCAAAGCAAACTATAACAGCATTTAAAATACTATTTACATTGCATCCTAAAATACTGATTGCATGCATCCTATAATACAAAGTGAGGAAACATATTGATAGTAAGTATAATTCATAGAGAAACATCATTTAGAAAGTTGATTTGTTTTACACTGGACTGGCTGATAATTAGCTTAGCAAATTGCTAAAGCCAAAGTTTACTGGAACAAAGAGTGTCTACCCATGCAAATCACTCCAAACCGGTAACTTGGGCCAAAAGGCAACCGCTTCTGTTGTCAGATGGCAGAGAGGCAGCTCAGTAAGTTTTGGAACAGAGTTTAACTGTAGAATTTAGGAGTTTGAGTGAGTGAATGAAACTTTGTGCTCTATAAACAGGCTGGAGGGAAGACTAATAACTCGAGGGATTTGTGACAAGCCATTTTCCAGAGGCACCTCACAGGACCCCAATTCAAGGTGCAGTCAGAGGAAGTGGGTACTGATGGAAGATGAACAGGGTCTTACCTGTTCATTACCACACAGCGTTCCTGGCTAAGAGAAAGTGACGGAGGCGAGCAGGAGAATAGTTATGTTAGGTAGATAGGCCAAGGTCTCTAAATGAAAGAGGCACCCTTGTGCAGGCAAGTGTCTTTGTGTGTGTATATGTAAATGTGAAAGGATAGGTGAGGACTGTGCTATGATATCCTCTGGTAATATTCAGGTTGGTCTCATTATGAAGGTAATTCCCTTGGCACATCTCTGGCATGATGGGAGATGATGGTAATGATGTTTTAATGGCCTGTGCTGTACCCGGCGGCAAGATTCTAATACATGGTTTGCTTCCGCCACTCGCCAAGGATCAAGATTAATAGAAACAAACAGCCGTTATATTTGCACAAGAAATCAGATATGAGCACAAATCTGGGCCTCTGTCAGTTTCTCTCCCTCTGTAGTTCTGTTCCTCTTATAACAGCTCTTTATTCTGAACCAGATTTCAAAATGGATCTATGAATTGGACTTCAACTATTTGCATTTGGTGTCACTGGCGGAGAGAAGAAAGCTCATGTCCAGCTTAAGTGGCTAAACAGGCCTCAAGTGCCTCCCCACAGTGGGCAGGGGAGAAACACAAGTGCTGAACATAATGAGGTCATTGTATGGGCTTGTGTTTGTTTTTGGATGTTCATAATCCAGTGGATGAGACCAACAGTGTCAATAGCTAGCAGGACTGTTGCCATCGGGCTAAATGTTATAAATAGATGATCAGAGAAGGTTGACGATGAAAAATTGCATAAACTCAGATCCAAATCTTCTTATTTTTTTGTTTTGTTAAGGGGATTAATTAAGATTATCCTGACATTAAAGTATGAGTAGGAAAATAAGTGCATGGGTTTTAATCATAAAGCATTTGGCAATGTCAATGAAGACCCAGGAGTTTCTCTGCCTGACTGATATCATACTGCATTGTTTGAATTTTAAAAAGTGGCTGAACTAAACTTACTAAAAGAACAAATCGGGCTTGCTGTTACACTGTTTTTACCCATCAATATTTGTCAAGATAGATATTTTTAAGCCAATGTATGAAAAAGCAAATAAACTGTAAATATACAAAAAATATCTGATCACCATTGGCCAACAAATGAATAAACTGTATTAAATATTACACTTATAGACACATAACTTGCTACCAATGAAAAACATACATTATCCTACAAATACAGTTGTTAAAATCTGCCTTGATTGTATAAGTGACACTTGCCTAAATTGGAAGGAAAGAATTTGCATACAAATGTCACAAGTCGCATGTTGCATGTCAAAAGCGGGAAAAACATCCAGACCAATATGTAAGTCTATATATAGAAATCTCTTTCTGTTTCTATGAATCAATTAGTATTTAATTATCAATCCAGCACTTTTCTCTGAAGAATGATACAGTCTATACAAAGTTCCAGGTGTTGTTCCATCTTCTCTGGAAGAGTGAGTAATTAGCAGGTTGCTATAGGAGGATAGCATCACTCACTGACACACTTGAGCATGCGGGGTGTGCCGGTCCCAGCAGCCCTTCTGCTATTGAATTATTCAGTCCATGTTACGGCCACTCATTACAGAGATGTCATTACCTCTCCTCTATGGTCAGAACAGCTATTGCATTATCATAATAATCAATTTCACTGACTGGAGGGCTGAGCAGGAGTAAAAATGTACGAGTGTGTACACCATTATTATACCGATTTGTTAAGAATGTGTATCTTTCTAGGGTAAACGGGTCTAAATGTGGGTTGCACATGCAGGTATGTGGTATGTGTGTTGGAGGAGGGCGGAGTCTTTCTAAACTTGGTTAAATTAGCAGTATTTCCTGAAGCGTTGGCAGCCTCTCTTTCCATTTAATTAGGGAGAAAGCATCTGCAACTTTGTTCTGACCTCAGAGGGAGGCGGGGAGAGAGAGAAAGAGAGAGAGAGAGAAAGAGAGAGAGAGAGAGAGAGAGAGAGAGAGAGAGAGAAAGGCCTGAGAAAATGGTCCGTTTATGGTGGAATACAACAGATAGTTAACCGTTACAAACACTATAGTTAAAAACCATTCAAAAACCATGTGTACTGTATAGGTCAAAGTACTAAAGTTACACCAATGTATTCCATTGTACTTTACCATGTAAAGAACTGTTTCCCTGTACAGTTTTATAAGGGATTAAACACATGGTTTGACATCTTCCTTTCACACTGAATGACTTTGGTCTTTCAAAACAGGGACTCATTACTATCATTCAACATTCTGTTCAGTGTGGGCACTAAGCAAGGCCTTCAGCTTCAAAGAGTTTTTTAATGTACAAAACTTAAAGCAAAAGCTAAAACATTCATTGTAAGAGCCTTGAACAGGAGCGGAGTGATGACAGAATGCCTAAACAGGATAAAACTGTTGTCAGTTCAATTCTCTTATACACTCAGTTCCAGGAAAAGCCGGATGTCTTTTGATCTATTTTGATTGGTAGAGAAAAACTGTACAAACCACCAGGCCATATTTTGTACGTTAACTGTTATTGTTTTATTGTATTGTATTAAACAATACTGCACATGCATTTGTGCTGTTGCAGTAATATCAGTACAATCAGACTTTGATCACCAACAGTACACTTGCCTATGTCACCTTGCTAAGTAAACCACGGTCAGGCATAAGAAAACTGAAGACAGAAGACTGATACGCTTGTCAGAAGTGGCCAGAAATGTGCTATTTTTCCAAGCAGTGCCCTATGTTAAAGAGTCCAAAACAATGAGAAATTGCTGGAAATCAGCAGCCCTGTGGCTGATGTTCCGATTACTGATCAGTAGTGGCCTCTTTATTCTACTGATGTACTAAATTAGATACAAAAGCCTTTATGAAGTACCTGTGACCATCATTAGTGCTTTTGGCTGTAATTATAGTACACATGTGCTTGTGGAGTCTCCACACAAGCTGTTATTCTGACAGTAATTATACTCTCTCTCTCACTTTATTTATCTCTTACCAGACAACTCACTCTTTCTTTGTCTCACAGCATTGTTCTAAAAATCTAAAGCTTTAAATTGGGTGGCTCAAAGAGCAACGTGAGGATCTTTCAATGCCATCCATTTTTAGCCCTAACTCCCACCTCACCCCAGCCAAATTTCAACACATCATGTGATAGACCAAGAACACAACACAGCTCACATCAGACTCTCACAGTTTGTCTCTCCATCCAGTCCGTGTTCTGTCAGATACCTGAGTTACAGCTCTCAGGAGGCACAGCTGTCCTGAGAAAGATTGACATCGCAGTCAGAGGCCACAACATCCTTCACTGAGGTAAAGCTTCTGTGTAAACAAAATGATAAATCAATAATAAATAGAGAGACAGATGGACAAACATATTTGTGCAAAAAGATCTTTTATTCTATATGTACATAAAATGTTATAACTTTCTTAAAAATAATGGACTTGTTCACTTATAGTTGTGTTTTTAAGTGCAGAAAAGGTTCTCACACCGGATTCACACCAGGTGCATGCACACTTAATTCTGTTCTTCTTTCTGTTTGAATACATCTGCATGCAGGTTTTATGACAAATATATGTGTGCACTCAGTGAACGAGACCAGCTTTGCTTATTTGCTGGGAAACTTTGTGGAAAATAATACACAGAACAAGCAGAACCACTACAGTACAGTGTTGAGTGAATAAAAGGTTTTGTTCAGCTTTGTAACCACTCCTGTGCCCTCCCCCACCTTCCGCTCAAGGCATTTTCACACTAAATGGAGGTTGACTTTATTAGGCATCATAAAAAGTAGTTTGATTCAATGGTTAAAAAGCCAAATCTCATTAAAGCCACATAACTGTGATGTGTGAGAGTGAATCACAGATCTTGGAGTTCCATTGCTTTATTAAAGCTTACGATCCAACTCCATTTGTGCTCCACATCTCACCTCATGAGTAAAGTTTAGAGAAGAGATGCTGTGTATAAACAAGCAAAAAGCTGTAAATATAATGCAATGCATGTAAATGACAAAATGCAGTTCAATCTGCTGTAAAAACAGACCAGTGTTAACTACATATAGCCTATACTCTAGGTGGAGAGTTTTTTTTTCAGTCTTTGTGATCTTTGTGGTTGACTTTTTTTAAGAGATTCACAATTATACATTGTGATCCCAATAATATATTTAAGACTTTTTTGAGAGCATGCACAGGTTGGTTGATTTGGTTTTTACACTGTAAAACCTAAAAAATTCTCAAGGCACTATTTGTGGCTCTCAGATACTACACTGGCATAAACCTCTGAAACCTCTAGGCACTCTTTAAAGAAGTCTCAAATATCCTATTATGTAGCAAAGAAATATAAATTTTCTCGAAATGTCTCTTATAAAAAGATTACTAAAGAAACTGTTGAGTCTTTAGAGTTCTAGCCGGAACTTAAGAGAAAGTATTTCAGAGAATTTACTCTCCAGAGGGTTCCATCAGTGCAGCATCTGAGGAACCGCAAATGGTACCTTAAGAATCTTTTAATTTGAGCTTCACATATCCTTCAGACTGTCCAATGTCAGATCAGAAGGTCTGAAAACCAGAGATTGAGGTAGAGTGAGCGACTGAGAGTGGAGACTATAGCAACCCATCTTATTACCTCATTATCTTTTTTTGTTATGGCTAAATGTGGCCATTGAGTACAGCGGTATCAATCAGGTAAAAGAAAATCATTTTACACCACTTGATGGTCTTCCTGGCACACTCCAGAAAACCTTTTATTATATCTGCCTTGTCCACGGCCCCCGTCTTTTTATTATATTTGAGGACGCGGTCTGGCTTCACCTTCTTCTCCCCAGTGACGTGATCAGCCTTCTCTGTGGCTGACGTTGTTGATGTGTGGACAGTGGTAAGGACATGAGCATCCCTCTTGTCAGGCTGTTCCACCACCAACTGTTTTCTGTTTACTTTCAATTCTACTTGCCCTTCGGTAAATGCTGGTGCACCCCCTGCAGTCTGACTGCAATGTCCCACAAGCCCCTGTGCCAACAATGGAGAGGTGTTTGAACAGTGTGGGTACTACTGTACCAACTGTCCACTATGAGAACACAGCCATTTTTTAACAGGAGACAGCTCACTTCCTCCAGTCAATTTGGTTTTGGCATTTCTTTAGGGTATTTAATATGGTTTTATTATTGTTATAATTATTACATCCAATGCCTCCTTTCTTTAATGTTGACACATGTGCCCCGCAAGCACATTTAATACTGTAATACTAATCTGGCCTCTTTCCAGCATTTGTAATAAATATCCACTTGTTTTAGTCCTTTGTTCCTTTAATTTCCCTGGGTCAGGCATCTATTATCTGTACATGAAAGTAATTTACTTCTGCATTAATATCACTTTGGCATGAGATAGTTATATGACTGGGACATTTGACTGATCAAGCACAGATAGTGCCAGTGGATAGAAACCATTTAGTTAAAGTTGTAGAAGTTATGATCATGCCCACAGAGTAAATACTGTTGTCTACGCAACAGACTTTTCTGATTGACAATGCATTCTTTCTTTACAAATAAACACCGTTCCTTTAAGGCAAGTCACTCAGTGACCATCTTGGTAACCCCCCAGGCAACAATTTTCTATGCAGGCAACAGACAGGCAACATAGCTGCTATGTACTAAAATGGGGAATGACTTGAAACTGTCAACATTACTTTTCAATAACATTCCAAATGAGCAATAAAATCTGCCAACAACAGTATCATAAATGTTGCTAATTAAACTCACACTGTGAACGAGGAAACATTCAGTTTCAGGCTGGTGCAGTCTGTCGCTCTCATATTACTTCTGACAAACACATACCGTATATGCCCTGGAAAACTGTCATATTGTACAGAAAATCTCCTTTCCAGAATTACTCAGAAGACTAACAGGTTTGTGAAACAGAAGGCAAGAGAAAGATGCAAAAGCTATTGCTGTCAGAGGTCAAGAAAGAGCACTTGTAATTAGCAATGAAAACAGGCTGCTAATCAAGCAACTAATATAATGCCTGCAAAGATAATTAGTCATGGTGCATAACATGCCAAAATGTGGCAGTTCACACCAGTCAAAAACAGAACCAAGGCTTTTATCAGAGCGAATGCCCAGCACTGTGTCCCCCAATACACGCTAAGGGATTAATGAGGGTAACCAGGACACCAATGCGAGTGTAAGCCTTTATTTTTTCTCATTCCATTTCCACTCTTTTTTATCTCTCTGTCTCACCCCCTCCAAAGGAAATGTGTGTTTCTAATGTTCCCCTAATAATTGCTTAATTAACGGGTGAGAAGGCCCCCCATGTGCCTGTCTAAAGGACCCACCATGTGCTGCCCTCATATATCGCCATTGTTCTGATGGGCAACGGTGTTTAAATGAATTGACATCACAGACAGATGACTAGAGTTAGCAGAGGATGATTACAACATTGACAACACTATAAAAAAACATGCTGAGATCTGTATGGTGAAAAGCCACAGGGGAACTTTACTAATAGATTGCTCTTTTCTCCTCTAATGAACGATTCCATAGACTGAATGTCTGCCTCACAACTATACAGACCTTTAATAATCTGCTCCTATATCCTGTGTGCATTCTCTAATCCATGAAGAGTTTTATATGTCCAGGGTATCATGTTAATCAATGTTAATTAACAAAAAAGTACCTCAAAATGCAAATCAACTCCACATTATATTGCGGTTACAATATCAATTCAGTCTTTTTATTTTGGTTTCAATCAGCATGAGATTAATAGTATAAAGATATTATATGTACATATTTCCTTTCCTCAGGGAAAGGGAAAAAAGTAAATGGTTCGGAATCATTAAAGGCTTATATCACACAATTTTTTATGATTAAAATTTTACCTCCCTGAGGTCTACTTAAAATGCTAGTAAAGTTTCTTGTGCCAAAAACGGTCATAATTTTGTTTTATATGACCAATTTTCCACCCTCTCTCTGACCCACTGAATTAAATGGGCCATTTTTTTCTGCTGTGCCTGTAAGACTTTTAGGTTTAAAAACCTTCTTTGCTTACTGTATGAAATAAGCAACAGGCTGAGAGGGGTCAAGGTTTGGCTCATTAGCATGGCCCTGTTGCTGCTTTTGGTAAGTACACCAGATCTTTTAACATGTTTAACTAACTGTGACACGGATGGAAAAATACTTAGTGGGTATATGCTTACTCATATGTTTCATACTCCAAGACTGAGGTTGCATAGTCCTGGAATATGCAAATCCACAAACCTGCATCAGCTCTGTAAAATACCAAAAGTGTGCTTGTCTACATCGCATGTCTGGATGCTTGCCTGGTTATAGCGCTCATTAATGCTGCTTTGTTTAATAGGGAATGTAAACAAAAATCAATTTTTTTTGCATATGTTTGTAATCAAATGCTAATTGCTGCAGGCAATAGTGTTAAACTTTGTTATTTTCCGATCTATATTAAACCCATTTTACATACATAAAAGATGCGTTTTTGCATTAAGTCTAACAATGACTTAAATGGTATACTTACTGTGCAGCACACAGTAAGTTTAATGGATTTAACATGGTTAAACCAGATTGCAGGTGGCCAGTGTATGAAATGCCACATGCAAAACTGTTCTGTGTATTAGATCTAAAATATATAGGCTGTCCATGGTGTGATACAGCGTAAAAATCGTGTGTCTTCAAGACATGGTTTCTGATTTCTGTCTATAATAAACACTACAGACTCAACTAAAGAACAACCCCCCTTCACAAGCCAATGTTTGCTACTAACACATGCTAATGAGCCATTATGCCAGCATAGGGCCAGGAACAGTCCAGACTGCATCAGCATGAGGTGCCGGGTCAATTCCACATGAACACCAACCGTTAAATAATGTCTTTCATCCATCTCTCCATCAAATGCAGCCTTTATACAAACAGCAAGTGTAATCAAAACACTGGGGCACTGCTTTCCCCCAGTGGCCATTCAGTGGGCATTGTGCCCGTCTAATTAAGGCTTTAATGGAGTGGGCAGCATGCCTGCTGTTAACTATAGACCTCTGGGGCCCCTCGAGACTGGCTTAACACTGTCCTTTTATTGGAGAGAGGACGGCTCCTTACCCTCATCCTCAACATGAGCCCCTACACTTAGCCACACCGAGCAGCTTTCTAACAAGCCTGAATGTTAGATATTTATAGACACAATGACACAAAATGAACAACGGACGGGCACATATATACAGTATTTATGGAAATCACTGCAGTTTAATTGACCCTCAATGGTTTTCTATAGCAGGTTAACTGTTTCACCTAGATTTAACATTGTTTTATCTAATGAAGAATGGAGGAAGTCAACTGCAAAAAAACCCCATATAATTTATTTGTACATGCGTATGTACCTTTTGAAAGTTCTCTCAGTACAAAGTGATGAAGGTGACTGCTACAGTAACACCCGAAATTCACCTAAGAATTGTACTGCTATTTACTCACCCCATGTTGTTCCAAAACTGTACGCTGCCATTTTTTTCAATGGATCACAAAAGTACAATTTTAACAAAAAGCTCCAGCAATACAACAACAGTTCAGAGTGACCTGCAGTTCCTGTCAAACCCTTGAAAAGAAAACACACACAATACACACCATAAAGTAGTCCATATAACTTCCAATTCTTCTATAAAAAAGTTTTACATGGGAAACACACCCAAGTAAGTCATTACTGATAGTTATTTTATCCACCGAGCTATGTCTGTACCCAGATTCAATAATGACTTCACTGACACCAAAACTTCGCTGGTTTTCATGTGTGTGTGTAGTAACTGAAAGTAAAGAATAATGTTTTTTAAACACAGCATAATGCATAATTCAGGATGCAAACTTTAGGGGAGGGCAAGATTGTTTGTGGCATGAGTAAATAATAGCACAGTTTATTTAGTTTGAGTGAACTATTAGATGCACCGCCTCTTAAGTTTGTCATTAGCATTGAGGCCACCACCTCAGTTCAACCCTTATTTGACTGCTGATGTTAAATGATTAATGCGACTGGTATTCCTGCCTGGGACTGAGTGTGACATGGTGAGATGCATCCTGAAAAAATCAATGTTTTTCTGTTGACTGCGCACAGTTGACTGAAACCTCGTGGATTACTTCACCTTTGAATCAATTCGCCGGCCTATCCCAAGTCTAATGTGTCAATACATTTTGGGCTGTTCAGATTGGAGGTCAGACATGGAGGAAAAACTTTAGATCTTTACAAGACCGGCAAATTATTTAGTGTAATCCACAGAGTATAATATTGTGATGTTGCCAGCTTCTATGGTCTCTTACAATTAAGATCCTGGACTATTTCTTAGTTGAACTGATGTGTTGCACTTGGTGTGAGGGTTTCTCTTCAAAGTTCTGACCCGAGTCTTTGAATCTAGGAGATCTGAACATCTCGCAAAGTTTGGTTGCACTAAGAAGACAGCGACTTAGAATTCACTTTGATAAACATACATCTTAGGGCGAGATTAAACCAGAACTCAGCAACTCCAGCAAGCCTCTCTCTGCATACAAGCTTTTGAACATTCTTGCCAATAAGAAAAAAAATTTGCCTCCTGCTGCAAATATTATTTAATCTTTTGAATCTTTTCCTCGAAACAGTGACACAGAAGGATGATAGGTATGAAGAAAGACTGAGCATTCAAAAAACGTTAAGTCATCAGTGGAAGTCGAAATAATGCAGACTGTTGAAGGATAGAAACATCAGATCTGGCTTTCAAAAAAATGTATCAATATTTATACACTCATCAAGAAGAATAAAGCATTGACTTCATATCTTCCAGAGCTCCTCTGGGGTGAAATTAGTTTCGAATGAGGGGAATTTCCCCCTTGGAGGGTTCGGACATTAAAACCTCTATAGCATCTTATCTAAATGGTTGCACATTTTGGAGAAGACTACTTGAATGTATTTGTATGCAATGTTTAAAAAACATGAGCTACAGTACTGAAGAGATAGTTTAAGGGCCTTTTCACCACAATATCTAGAAGTTCCTAGCCTAAATAGAGTGATCTAAATAAACAGAATATTATCTAATAGAGTGGACGCTAATGTATTTCTCAGTATTGCTAGTAACAGTCATACAATCTCCTGGAATGAATCTGGAATGCTGCCAGGGCCTATCGTCCACCAACAGTGTCTGACCTCACTGGTGCTCTTGTCCCCAAATGAAAGCAAATGCCTGCAGCTTTCCTCCAATATCAAGTGGAAAGCCTTTTCAGAAAGAATGGAAGCTGTTTTAGCAGCTTCATTCAGGAGAAGAATGACAACTTTCAGATTCAATGCACACACGCCTCACAACGGTGATCAGTTATATTCTGTAGTTAAGAAAATAGACAGCATTTCACCTAATTGCCTTATGTTTGTTTGTACATGGTTGAAGTAAATGTGCGGTGCATAGCTGAGGGATAAATCTGCTTCTCCAAGCCATAAAACACTGAAAATTACAAACCTTTATACTAAAAACAATTGTCATGCTACTGTGTGTTTGACAGATATCACAAACAATAATTATCTTCTGCTTAACTTGGAATTATGAACATTGAGACACCAGATGTTTTTGGGACTCCTTGGACTGTGTCTAGGGAAACAAATCACAATTCAATTACTCTTCGCTTCAACTAAAACAACTTCTTTGCCGTTCTTTCTTAACTGTGATGTGTTGTTTGCTTATCAAAGCATGCCTCAAGACACTATTGCTAAACAACACAGCCATCACACCACTATCAAATTTAAAATCCATTATTTTAGGAGGGAGAATTTGTCTTATGCACCAAACCATCACAGTAAATCCACACTGTGTATAGTATAGCTGAAAACTTTAATAAATAATGGCTTTATTTTAACTTTAATGGCTAATAATAAACAAACAATAGTTACAGAGCATATATATAACAGATCAGTGTCTAAAATGGCTAACACCAATTCGCAGTGGTAAGTTTATAATAACGATTTATAATTTAAGCTGTCAGAGCTGATTTCCTGGGAAATTTGAGTTAATTTGACCTCAATAAACATATATATACAAATAAAGTAATTTTACCTGCAATTTTAAGTTTCAAACAGAGATGGCGACAGAGAGGCAGAAGTTACAGACTGCTGTTTTAAATAAGGCTCACAGCATTATGCATGCAATGTTTACATAAACAACCAAACAGATGGACACTGATTGGAAGAAGGTAGCAACACTGTGTACTAGATTTAACCATGCTACAATTATCCTGCTAACAAGGCCTTCGTGGTTCACAGACAGGAGAAAGACTTACACACATACTTTGTTGTGCAGGGTAGAATAACATTAATTATTAAACCTTTTATTCATATTGTTTGCATTAAAATTTACCATCTGCTGGTGGCTGTTCCCATTTACATGCACTTAGTCCAAACCTACTTAGATTGGAAACAGTTTTCTGTGCACCAGGGTCCCTTTACATCCAATGGCAGCACAATAATCCAACCTCAATTATACTGTACACCAAAAACCAAACATCACAGAAAGATCTCAGCAAATAATGAGAAACATTATATACACATAGCACAGTGAATATAGTCTTTACCTTTTGAAAAATGATTACATTTTGAAATGCTCTGTAACTACTTAAGCCCTTCAAGACACAAGGAAAGTTTCATCTTTGTGTTTTACCCAGTCCAATTTATTTGCTATTTATTTATTTATGTTTGTTATCTTAAAATAAGTCTTACTCTCCAAATCAAAACAGGTTTAACCCTAACCCCATTACATGTGATGAATTAGTGTAACATACTAACATTTGTAACTGAAATTGATTTCAAATTTATTTTAATTATTACCATAAATCTATACTAATATTTATTATAAAAATGCACCAATTTATCCAACTGTAGTCCTATGCCTATACAGTACAATATTTTACACACAGTGAATTAATCCTGTATACAATAAATTGCTAGAACTACATCCTTAATACTCTGCTGGTTATTAAAGTATTTCTTAAAAATCAAGATAATAAAAAAACACTTGTGAAACAGTGGTAATTTACCAAACTTCACCTGTGAATAATATGACATTTTGTCTTTAGTTAAAACACCAACAGATTCTATTAACTTTATAACTCGTGCACAAAACTCAGAATTTATGCGTGAGTAAATGAACCATTACCACCATTTTAGTTCGGTGAAGGCTCAACACACGTACCAAACAGGAATAAATAACCAACACAACACCAATAACCAATGCAACACATCTACAAGCAAGACAGGACAAGCACTTTCTTCTCACTCATGGAAATTGAAACGGATCTACGTTAACCCAAACCAATGACAGGTGCGTCTCTCTTATCACCATAAACACTCAGTTACAAGTTTACTAGTAGCGCTACGGCAGCTGTTGGCAGATTATATACAGGCACAGATTGAATCTGCGGAGTTTGGAGGGAAATTTGCGGCACTTTTGCGGAAACTATCTGGTGCTACAGTTCACAGTTGTTTGCATTCACTGCATATTGTGCTGACAGTATGTTGAATCTGTATGAATCTGAAAATGTTTTAAAAAACATACGGTATTACACTAAAACACACTGCTTCGATATAGGATCTGTAATATAGCGTTACCTGTGTTTTGAAATAACTAGTCCAAGGCCACCGCGTCCAATGATAAACACACTTCCGAATCGTCCTGTTTGTTACGATGTTTAGTCCAAAAGTGCAATTGTTAAAGAAAAATGGACAGATTAATATTTATATACATTTTTCCCCACTTCGTTGTCCGATCTTCGTGATACTGTCCGCAGTTGGTAGATTATTTAGCGCTGCAGTGGTGTCGTGTGTTTGTGGATGTATGTGTTACACGCCAAGCGGCGACAGCTGGCTGTTTTTTAGGCTGTCAAGAAACATTGAAATGAATTTGCACAGGTGGTTAATAATCATAAAAACATTACAGACTAAAGGAAAAGCTGTTATTAATGTAAGAAAGAGTGACGTAGACACAGCTTGCTTTTATCTCATTGTCGCATTTTGAAAGCATGCTATTTGTCAACGTAACTTTATATGAACTGTCGGGTGACACAGTGTGACTCCAGACTTTTCTGGAGATTATGTATATATATGTGTGTGTGTGTGTGTGTGTGTGTGTGTGTGTGTGTGTGTATTCAGGCTAATATCAAAAGGACTTCCTTGTGCCATTGGAATGCAAGTCAAATTATTTATGCACTTCTTTGTAGCATTTTAGGTTGTCTCTTTTGAATAAAATGTACTGCAGATTTTACCAGCCACCTTTATAGACAGGTCTGAACTCTTAAACCAGCTCATTACAAACTGACTGTACCAGAAACTGACAGAGGAGAATGACAGAATAAAAAGCAGATAGATGGAACAGAGCAGAAGACAGTATGAGAGAGACTGACTAATCCCACAGAGCAGACAAGAAAAGAGTGGCAGAAAAATGATAGAAACTTTGTAATGACATTCTTTTTCTTCATTTCTTAGTCTTCCTTTTTTCTGCCCATCCTTTGGTTAATAAAAGGCTAGTCAAGCAAAAAAAGAAGAATGATCAAATTAATGTAACCACAGCAACAGCACAATCCAATTAATCAGATTATCCTACTAAACTCAACTTCAGATAAACATGTGCATTATTTGTTTGCTTATGTCTGTATTTAAATGTACTATATTTGAGAGAGTATTTAGTGTATCATATCATATTGAGGTCGTATGACATTAGTATGACCCCTTTAAAA
>JAZGTK010011254.1:0-15753 GCA_036877625.1 Ambastaia sidthimunki | reverse complement strand
TTTGATATTAATGGATGTATTTTGATATTAAGGAAACCTTAATATTTTAATCAAACACAGTAATTCTCTAACTTCAGCCTTAAACAGATATATATCCTTTCACGCTGCATTTCTATAAAATAGAGGAACAGCTGCCTATAGATTGTGTGACAGCCACAGCCATAAAAACAGCAAGATCTGTGTTGACATTAGGTCCCATAATCCCTTTATTTACTTGCAGTGTCAGGCAGACCATCACATTTGTGCCATCAGTGTATATCATGTTTGTGTTGTTTCAAATCATGGCTTTCCTCCCTCCCACCATGTTTTGTCTTCACAGGGATGCACTGCTGCACTTTACCAACCACCAACACATCACATTTAGCCTCATTGTAGTCAGAACATTCACTTTTTAAATGAAAAACCCACGTTATCTAGATGCCAGAGCTGTTAATTGTAGAGTTTTGCTACTTCAGTTAACTAAACAAGTAATATACAACAAATACAACAACAAATAGTTGTTTTAGTTAAATGTTACTTTGTGAATGGAAGACATCTCTTATCTTTTTTGGCACATAGCAGCTCTGACTTGGTTGTACTTGCCCCAACATGCATCTTTAGTTCTAGAGCCGCTTGGCATAACAGAAGCTGCTGTTGTTTTTTTCATCTAGGTAAGAGCATCCAGGGGAAACCCATCTCTTCTCTTCCACCCAAACCCAACGATTCCATCCTAACAGTGAACACCAGGAACCAGACGTCACTGAGCAGATACCCTTTTTCTCCTCTTTCTAATGGCATGAGACCTTCTTCCCCCAGGCTTGGTGACTCCTCCCGAAGATATGGGGGTAAAAGATACTATTCCTACCCCTCCCTTGCTGAAAATTTCATCTAAAGCTGTTAGATATGTTTTGGAACCTGGTAGCTGTTTTCTAGCTGGTTACTTGCTGATCATCATATAATTACGTAAAGGTGGTCAGGTTGGTGTTTGGAACATGGTGAATGGTTGGCCAGCCAATGACCAGCCTGTATCAGCTTATAACCGGCTTGGGTTACTAGGGTGATCCAAACCACATTTACTAAGCTAAGAATTTCTTCTAAATTCTTAATCTGAAATCTGTTTTCCCTTAATTTATCCTGTTTTGGTTCTTTGTATATATCTATTATGGTCTTTCTGCTGTAAGTCGACATGGTAAAGCAGTTTGGTGTGAAAGTTCTCCACAGAGCAGTTTTCTTGGGGCAGCAATAACTGGCATAGCAGGTCACTCTTCAGAGCCAAATTTCCTCTTTTCAGAACATGTGGTGTGTGTGCAAACCAGTCATCATACTCTGTCACTCCTGACAGTTTTACTGTCAGTGAAGTATGTGTGATTTAGCCCACTGGCCATGAAAACTGTCGGCATGTGCACAAATCTGATGTTAAAGGGCCCCTCTTTCCCTCAGGCAGTAGAGCAGCCACCTATAACTCCACTTCCATTGGTGGTTGTATGTATAACACAGTTTTGTTCAGCTGCTGTACACTCAAAAAAAGGAAAACATTATGATGCTGCCTTTCTCTTCCTTTTCTCCATAACATCCACTCTTCTCCCCTCCAACAGCTAATGGTGAACACCATAAGGGACTCTCTCTACCCAAACCAGTCATGTGGTCCAGAGCAAGAATGGGTAAAAAGAGCCAAATCGTCCTTCATGTGCCATAATTAACCCGCAAAAACTGTATTTGTGATGCAGCCCATGTCGATGTTCTTACCATCCATCATCTCCTGCAAAATAGGATTTGCACAACTACTCATTTTAGTGGACTAGTGAAATAGTTTTACCACGTTTTACCATGACATATGGCTGCTGTTACTTTGGTACTTTCATATAAATTTTAAGAATATTTATGCACATTTGCAAATATATATTCGAATGCAAATACATTGAGACACAGTTTGTAGACACAGGGATTTACATCCTGTTTTCAACAGGATAGAACTAGTCCAAAACAAGTCGACACAGACCCAATGCATTTATTAGTGACAGAGCTAGTCAACTAGTCATGTAGTTGGTGCAACCCCTATTGTTAGCTCGTCTTTGTTTATTCATCTGTCTACTCATTCACCAGTCAGTTCATTTGCTCACAAGTTTGTCATGTTGTCGTCGATGTTTGTTGTTCTTTTGCAAGCTTCTGCAGATCCAATGCTGCTGCGAGCTTTGTGGTGTAGTTGTCAAAGCTGTTTTTCCAGATTTTCAATGGCTGAGATGTTTCTTTTATGTGCAAACCATCATCAACAATATGGTACTTTTTAAAACTGCTGTAAGGCATTTATTTTCAAGAGAAAACACTTATTTTGGTCTTTTGGAGAATATAGAAACCCACTGCAATGTCCTAAACAGTTTTGTAACATTCTGTGGCTCTTTTATTTGTGCATTTGAGCAATAATGTTTGATACTCCCTTCTGCAGAGGATTTTAGCTGCTGTTGGTTTAAGTCTGCATGACTTTTTGCATGCTTTATTGTAGTTACAAGCTTCCATGTGGTGTGGGGTCTTTGTCAGTCTGCTATATTAAAAATTCCATGTCTTCATAGCAAAAAACAAAAAAAGCTGAAACTACAGATTATACAATTATGCTATTGGATGCTCCACACACTCTTACTTTGCTATTATTTTTAAGATTAAATTACCATGGCAAACACCATAGCACTCAATAACCAAAGTTTTAAGATCTGTTCTTGATCATACAATGTCAGAATTCTTGTTCTAATTACAAAAACAGTGGAATACAACAAAACTGGTTAAATTATCTTTGGCACCTGAGGAATGTTTAAATTAGCATGGTTTGTTCAAAAGACCTAAATCTAGAAATATGTGGTGATAATGGTCAGTTGGGGCCTTTCATTGAAGAGAAGCTCTATGGTCATGTACTTTATGGTCTATGGTCACTACTCAAGCTGGATAAGGAAAGCTGGAAGAGGCAAACGCAAATTATTTACCTACTAGTTAGCACCAGCAAAAACCTCTACTAGCACTTTGGAAATTATTTTTCATATTGCAAAAATATGTGGTCTTTAGTTTATTTTCAGCAAGTGGAGGTTTTCTAACCACCCAGCTACTTGTACTACAGGGTTTAGGGAGCTGAGCTCAGTTTGATTACCCTGTGATGAACTAAGGGTTTCAACTGGTGCTTCGGATGTAAAATTAATCAGTTTTCCTGGGATGGATCCACATGCTCCAGCCTGGCTCCAATTCTGCATGCTGGCATTGTGAACTGAAGGCTTGAAAGAAGTTGAAGTGCCAATGTTTAGACTCCATCCATGCAATCAGACAGAAAGCAGTTAAGGGAATTTTCTTTCATTTGCAGTAAAATTCACAAGCAAGTTTGACCTCTCTATTTGCTAACTATATAAAGCAAAATGTCAACCTTGGGTTTAAAGAAAACAAACAGCATTTTTAAATAATTTTATCATTTTCAATATTTTATCTAGTGTGAGACTCCAAAAACCAAACATTTAAAAAAGCATTTAATTAACTTATGTTCTGACTAAATATATTGTGGGATAGAAACTTTCTCCTGCTAGAGTTGGATGGATTTTTTGGACTCTTTGATACAGATTCATAATTTTAACAGATGTTTTTATTTTAGTGAGACAAATGTTAGAATATGCATTTTTTCTATGTAGGAACATTTTTATCATCACATCACATGGATTTATGCATTGTACCAGTTGGATGATTGTGATTAGCCATTAAATAGGGATTGAAAGATAAAAATACTTTTTGCTGCAATATTTCTGCTTATTGAATTAGTTGTATTTCCTTTTGAAAAGCTAAAAAGAGAAAATATAGTAGAAAAGCAGTTAAGCTTTCAGACTTGCAGAGTTCAAAATGGTAGTGATGTATTCCACTGTTTTCTATGAGAAATAAGCATTGAAGGAATAGTTCACCCCAAGCTAAATAACCTTCATGTTATTCCAACTGTGTATGACTTTTATCATGAAACACAAACAGATACATTTTGAAAACTGTTCTTCCTGGAAGAACAGAAAGTTACAATAACATTTTCCCATTTGTGCTCCTCAGAGGATAAAACTGAGAAGCTGGTTCACAACAAAATAAGGATGATTAAATGGTGACAATGTAAAAATATGGGTAAACATTAAATTAAGAAAGCATCGGGAAGATATTTTAGGATATATTAGGAAGGTATATTAGGATGATGTGTGGTAATCAGAAGGAAGGGCTACTTCTGACATTACTGCAGGGTTGAAAAAGTTTTGGTGCCATTTCTAAATGCTTCCTCATCATGAATTCATTATTACTGGATACAGATTAGAGAAGGGAACAACTGGAAACTTGATCCTGGTCCAAAGTATGTGTGATTTCACTTCTCATTTTATCGTTGTAGGTTCTCCAGCTGCACGTCCCCCTATTCCTGCAAAAAAGCCCAATCTTGTGGGCAAACCTGGAGGATTAGGTGGGTTAAAAATACATTGACCTTACATTGAACTAATGTCTTTATAAATTAGGAAATTTAAGCAATATTGCATTTGCAAAAGAACAGATGAATGATACTCCTATAACAGGAGTTCCTTTTTTAACTTTGTTTTGTAAACATTTTTGTAATGCTGATAGGAAAATTCTTGTATCTATTACATGCAAATACTGAACATTCACTGGTTTGTGTACACAGGAGACAAGATGACAGACATAAATCAAGACAAAGCCTCTATCTTGAAACCCAGGTTGCCACCTGTGACAGCAAAACCATCCAAACCAAAAACAACATCTGCTCCTGCTGTGACGGGTAAATTTATCATTTAACCTCTTTATCATTTAACCTCTTACTATTGTACATTGATCCTGAAAATGTCTTTAACCCTGCTTTAAAAACAAGATTAAGCCATCCTAAGTTAGTTTGCTTGTCTTAGCTGTTCAACTTGGTTCCTAGCTTGTCACCCAACTAAGACTAGAAAACCTGGTTGTTTTAATATGTGTAAAAGTAAATAAAAGTACTATTATTGACACTTTTGTTTCTCTTCTTTTGGGTGTCCTAGCACCCCGATTTGAAACATGGGAGAACTCTTCAGTATTCAGCTCTGTTCCTGCTTCTAAAGTTGATGCCATGGGCAAAGAACGCTACATTGGTAATGACATCTTAACCAGTCAAGCAATATTGTATATACAACCCATCTAAAAGTTAATTTGAGAGTTGTATAGGCAAAGCAAAAAAGAGCATAAAAACTTAAAGCACAAATGTCATGTTGACTAGCTCCACATGTGGTCTATAAGACGGATAAAAAGCCAGATGAACCATGTTCGATCACCACCTCTCTGAGTTACTTCCCTGAGGAGGAAGGTGGAGAACAAAACGTCACTAACCCTCCAAGAACAGCCCCATCCAACCTAACCGTGGTAACTGTGGAAGGATGTCCCTCCTTCATTATTCTTGACTGGGAGAAAACTGATAATGAGACGACAGGTAAAACAAAGATAAATCTTGGCCTGAAGTATATTAGTTTGAACATTTGAATATATTTTTTGGTTAGTCTTTAACTCTAAGCCATTCAAATTGAATTTTCATGCAGAATATGAAGTTATCTCAACTACTAAAGGCCCCGATGGTGAACAGGTTTCCATTCTAATCACCAACCAGACTCATACAGCTGTGGAGAACCTCAAACCAGAGAGCAGGTAAAGTTTAAATGCAAAGTCTTTCTTCAAACTCCAGTCTTTCCTTATAAGGCACCCTGCTGGGTTTGATAGATGTATTTTGGTTCATGTGGGTGTCAAATACCATGGGTGTTAGGACTTGCATGAATCCTGGGGTCTGGACAAGGTGTTGGATATGTGCTCTGCGGTCTGGCTGTGGGAAGCTGCCACGCTAGCTTTTTAATGAAGCTGAATATAGACTTGTGATCTGGTGACACAATATAAACCAGGGCTTCCTATGGACGTCTTGAGGCACGTGGGCCTTGGTAATGTCTCTACATCACACATGGAGGATCCATTAAAAGGGTGGCCACAGACTCAATGTCCTCAGACTCTGCAGAATAAATATATCAAGTGTCAAAGCTCAGGAGACGGGGAAATAAGAACCTCATTTTGCTTGGAATTTAACAACAACCCACCAGCATTCCAATACAGACAGTGTTCATTTTAATCATTTTCGATTAGGTAGACTTCCTGCTGTGTTAAGAGCAAAAATGAATATTTATATATCAGCAAAAATAATTTTTTTGATCTGAAATAAATACATAATGGTTTAATGCAATAAAATGCCACATGACCTGTCTTTGTCTTGCCTTACAGTTATGAATTTAAGGTGAAGCCTAAGAATGAGCTTGGTGAAGGGCCTCCCAGTGAACCAGTGTCTTTCAACACAGAGTCTGGTAATACTTATAAATTGCTTTCAAACTTGAGCATATGCATGGCTATTAAGTACATTTGCAAATGGTTATGCAGCCACAACATATTTATTACTAATTTTCAAATGTGTATTTACACAGTTTGTTATTACTGTTTAGAGTTTAACTGTTATAGACATCTTTTAAACATATGCCATCTTAATAATGGATGTCCTATAGCTACCAGCATACTTGTTTGTTTTTGTCATGGTTTAATCATGAGTCACCATATGCAAACCAAATCTCAGTATTAACATGAACTATGTTATAAAATTGGCACAAGATGCGAACAAAAATCATCAATACTTGTGATTTTTCTTTATCTCTTGCTGATACAATGAAAGGTTATGAATCACTTGAAATTAACCTAACCCCAGCATGTCTCTGTACTGTTATAACTTCTGGCCCCATCACAGCCTGCAGATGCACCCCTGGAGTGCTGTCAGACAGCCAGACTTTGTCTTACACGCTCACTAACAACGTATCATAAATAAAGAACCAATAAAGACCCACATTATCTTCATGTGTTATGGGAGCAGGCTTAAGTTTTAAACCTCGTCTGGCACACAGAAAGAAAGAGAGTAAAATGAGAGAGCTGAGAATGGAAACATGGGCAAGGAAGGTAAGAGAGTCCATATGTGCAGTGATGAGATAGGAATAGAGAAAAAATGAGTGACACAATTTTCCCGCCAAAGTCCCTGAGGCTTTTCTCCCCTATAGCTTTGGCAGATTGAGCATGTTATTTCATGCCAGCCGATTTCCCTTCATAATGGAGATTCAAAATTTGCTGGAAAAACAAAGTACTTTTGCTTGTTGGAATTGACTTTTTTTCACCCAAGGCTCTCTGCCCACCCATGGCCAGCCAATGCAGAGTTGGCTAATGTGTGTCAGTAACTTTACTTTAGTCTACAGATCATGAGCAGGTGGATGTAAAACAAAGGCATCATGTCTGATTGCTCCTAACTTTCTTATTGTTTTCTCTTGCAGCGGATCCACGGGTGAGCGAGAATGTCTCAGGTACGTATTTCTTCTCTGCACTTTGTTTCTCTTAGGTGACAAATTCCTATCTGTTGAATAAAGAGATAACGTTATGATCTGTCCTACAGACAGAAAAAAAATTCGGTAGAAAGAAAAAGAAAACAGGCAGGCTAAAGAAGCAAATAGGCGAGTCTGTGGAGACTTCTTATGAGTTCACTTCTTCCACACCATGTTCCCAGCCAGACAAAACATTTACCCATGAGTGGCAAATGGATAACACCTTTCTCCTTCATTTAGCCAATTACTCTCAAACAAAGGCCTCAGTTACCTTCTTGTACTGGTTGAGTTGGTTTGCATGGGCCAGTCTGATATCCATCTCCCTTGATTTCTTCCTGTGCATTGTCTATTCCAACCTAAATTACCAGAGTAATGGAACAATGGATATGGAGTGCTAAGTAAGCCAATAGTAAGAACAGGGTGTGACAGGAGCCAATGGAAACAAAGACTAATGGAATGGCCCCTCAGCTCTTTTAATGTCCAGCAGGCCTTTGCTAGCACGTGTATAAACAAAAATGTCTGCTCTTCAATAATCTTATGAAAAGCCTACTGAAAAAGAACATCATCTCAGTGCCACAATCTGTGCCAACACAAAATATCTGACCTGATCAGTTCATAAAATAATATCTTGGGGTTTTCAGGTAAAGATGCTATTTGGACACAGTTCCCTTTTAAAACAGACTCTTATTCTGAGTGCAATGGGAAGCAGTATGTGAAAAGGACATGGTACCGCAAATTTGTTGGCATCCAACTCTGCAACTCCTTACGGTACAAGATCTACCTGAGCGACTCCCTTAATGGTCAGTCTTACAAAAACTAGTCCATACATTTTTAGTATTTCAGGATCATTTTACAGTAGGGTAGATGCTAAGCTGGCAACTCCTTTTAATTTTAGGTAAATTTTACAACATTGGAGACCAGACGGGTCATGGTGAAGACCACTGCCAGTTTGTAGACTCATTCCTGGATGGAAGAACAGGCACTCAGCTTCCTGCAGACCAGCTGCCAACCAGGCCAGGTATCACAAGATATACAAAGAATAAACAAATATATTTTGCTTTTAGTTGGATCTTTTACCACAAACACAGTGTCTTTAGTGATATAACCCAGGTCAAAGTCTGATGCATTTGTTGTTTTTCAGGGTTCTACAGAGCAATGAGACAAGAGCCAGTCAACTTTGGCCAGATAGGAGGGAACTCCCACATTACCTACGTTGCATGGTATGAATGTGGTACACCAATCCCAGGGAAATGGTAAAAACCAAGCAAGTGTCCACATAGAACCCCGAAGAGCAACTCTTTGGTTGGGGTTGGTGCCTGCTATGGTCACATGAAAGGCCTTTGTTTTTACTGTTTTTTTCTACCACCAATGAGGGTGAGTTCGGTCACTCCTCAGCCTACATCACAAGTTCATACCATGTATACTAATGTACAGGATCAAAGAGTCAGGGAATTCTTTTGAGTACATTTGTGATGGGTAATAGCAGAACAATGCCTCATCTCTTTATTTATCATATGGTAACTAGAGCAAACTAAAAAAAAGTACTTCAAATACAATGAAGTGATGAACATTATTAAGAAAGTAAAAAACATAAATATTGGGAAGCTGGCTCCCTAAAATTATTTTGATATTTTATGTAGAATTATTTATCAAAGTTTGTGGTGCCATGTTTCTTGTAATGGCTTTCCAGTGAGAAAGGACTGGGCTTTTAATTAAGTACTTTAGCAAAGATGGCCTAGGCTTTTGTCTACCACCAGAGGCAGCTATATTAGTTTTGTACTGATATTGTAGGTCTCTGATACGTCAGATGTAAACTTAAACTCAAACTCATATGTATAGCTGGGACTCTTTGAGATGTTGCTTTTACAAACGTTGTACCGGTAGGAGGCTCAAATCAGGTTACCCACACTAGCATAGAATGAATAGACGCAAGACAATATGTCTATGTTAACAAAAGGTTGGGATGAAAATGTCCTTACAGTCATACACACATACATACCAAAACATGCTAATTCACATTCAGTTAGATGCCTTATCATGGCTGTAGTTTTCTAGCCCTGGTATGATTGGTGGTTCTAGATTGTAAGGACGGACCTTACACTTGCAATTTGCACAGCACAAATGTATTTATATGTATATGGAGAGAGTATTTTTTCAGGAAACCAAAACAAAAAGTCTTCCCCACAAGCTTGTGAAACACAATTTAAAACACACCTCCCTTCCCATCCCACACCCACCTTCTCTGAGTGTTAAACCACAGTAAGTGTTTAACAGTATGATACTTTAAAGGACAGCTTGTCTGGGTACCATATTTTGTACAGTTTTGTCCCTGCCAATCCCCTTGGCAGAGTATATCTGGCTTATCCGTATTTTCATGGAATTTGTTTGTAAGATAAAACTGTTTCTGTTGTTGTTTTGGACCCATTTTCTCTGTTTCTGTATGTATTTTACAGTAATAAAAAACAGAAATTTTGATTCTTTTTTTAAGAAAAGAATTGTGTGTCCTGTTTCTTGTTTTTGCTTTTAGCACCATCCATGATTTATGTTTTCTCAGAAGTTTCTCTTTTATAGCCCAGGAGATCTGGGTTCTTAATCGTTCCATGTTAGCATCAACATTCTCAATTTTTTTCCCTCCTAAAGTAAGCCAAAGGTTGGCATGCTATAAGAATATACAGTTATAAAAAATATGGGAATGACAAAGGCTAAATAATTTGGTCATGAATTGAAAAATTACAGTGTAAAACATTCTCTTCTGAATCACTACAGGAAACATATTTTAGATTACAGTCTTCTCTCACAGAAAAGATAAAAGAAAGAGACTATTTCTATTGCTATTTATTTATTCTTATTGCTGCCTAGGACAAAGAGTTGAAAAAAAACCTTTAATATATACATGGTGATATGTTTTCTATGGTTAAATACAACTAAAGCCAGTCTCTCTAGCTTAGCCTATGACACAGGTGGGATTTCTGTTAGAAAATTAATGTTTACACTTGACCAGGTGTTTGTTTTCCAGACATCTGACCCCCATTAAATGTCTCTCAGTATGCTCAATCTCACCACTGAGTACAACTACAATTATAAAAATAAACATCAATACATGCTTTACTGCATTACTATACTTTTCCAGTGGTAGAGAAAAGAGGTTTGCCCTGCCAAACCCAATACAGGGACATTCTCAGAAAACCACAAAGCTAGAGGGAGAAAAGAAGACTATAAAAATTCAAAATGCCTCTTAGTGACTGAGGTTTCCAAATAAAAGACTGAAAGGAGTGCACAGGAGAAAAAAGGAAAGATATAAACATTAATTCTGTAATCAACCAAAACTACGGGCAAATAGGATGCTGTTTGTTCAAATGAGCAGATGTGGCAAAACAATCTGTTTGGTCACTTAGTATCATTTTTCCACAACTTGTTTTACATGAAAAGAAAACTCGCTATTATGCAACTAAATGTTTTTAGGCAGGTCAATGACATATGGACCACTATGTTAAGGACTACAGACAAGGGCGTAGGTTTGGTCTCGGCTTTGGTGGGGACACCCACCCGCGTTTCTTGTACTGCTCGCTAAAATATTGGTGGGGACAATTTTGTCATATTAAAATATTGATTGGGACTAGTACCTAGCGTCCCCCCCTAAACCTACGCCCATAACTACAGACCACAGATGACACTTGGGTAACCTTGGGTAATCCTGAACAGCATTGATTGTTGTCAGCCCAGCAAAACATAGGTCATTTATATTTAGGGTGCAGATTATGATAATTTTTACTTAAATTCCCCACTGACAAAACTCAAGAACATCTATAAGCTCAGGCAACCCTCACAACTCTATTTGGCTGTTTTCGGCAGCAAAGCATTTACACACATCAACAGCTCTCTCCCTAAAGACTTCACATCTAGCTTTCATACTGTGCGCTATTCACACAGCTGCACTGATGGCTATGAATCAAAGTAGCCACTGCCTTGCTGAGGGTTGGTATTCCAGCAAGAATGCAGCCAGGGCAAATTAAGCCTTCTGGTGGCACATCAGTGGCAAGTCCAGCGTGCACTTTTAGTCCCAACACGTGCTGGAAGGACCTCAGGACCTCATCTCACAAATCCATACTGATTTGTTATTAAAGGGATTGGAGTTTTGAGTACTGACCAAAATGTGTTGTACCAATACTAGTCAGGGTAGGTGGATGTGTATACATTAGTTTAAACAATTTAAGCTCACTGGGTTACGTGGTTAAATTAGTTCCATCAATTGATTGTTTATAAAATTAATTGCAGGATATGCCAATTAATTAAATGAATCACAAATGAGAAACAAAGCATATTATTGTGATAGACACAACTAAATAGGCACTGAATTAACAAAACCTGGCTCTAGAAATCAATTAAATAACACTAAATAGACACGTCAAATGATATGGTAATCTTGGATCCACCTTGGATGACATGGGGGTGAGTAAATTATCAGGAAATTTTGATTTTGGGGTGGACATATCCTTTTACTACTATCAGAAAACAAGAATTGTCAGAAGTTACAGGTCACGGTTAGATAGGGTTATTTGTTTAAAATGAGTGTGGGAGAGCTATTTGTTTACGAGTGTGTACACAAACCAAGTAGTTTAAGGGCAATGAAAGATGATTGTGGAAAAAGGAATGGATCTGACTGGATCAGACAGAACCAAAACAAAGCCCACAGGAAGCACAAAAACAGCTTGTTGTAATTTTCATGGCTCACTGGAGTTCTGCGAAATTACTCTTATTTTTATGTGCTTGCATCCTAGTCACAAAATGTCCTTAATCAGCTGTGGTAAGATGGATATATATATGTGGTATATGTGGTTGGAAGGACAAGACCCTTGAAGAGTCAAAACATCGAATTTTTTCACCCTACATGGATGAAACTTTATTGCAGACTTTCTGACTTATTAGACAGACAACCGCATAGACACGTGCATATCCACACAAAAACCTACTCAGCATATTTTTCAGCATATTAGAGAGATCTGGGACACACGCAGAGCCAGAGAAATTGTTGTTGCTCTGAGCAAGCACGTGCTGGTAAGCGTATACGCCCTGGCTAAGTTAGAACATGGCTGTAATCCAGTTAAAAAGGAGACCACTGGGGAACTGAGATTTAGCTAGGTGGCATTAATACCATGCTCACCATAACAAGCCCACTATAAACAAACCACTAGAAAAGCATCAAAGAAACTTAGCCTTGACAATAAATAAGGAAATAATTTCCATCTGCACTCAGAACTGAGGCAACTCCTTGTCTAAGTAGGAGTTAAGGTTTCCCAGGGGTTTAACACAATATGACCTTGAGCATTCTCATCACTGCTAGCCTGTCAAAAACTGCCTACCCTACCTAACCAACCAAACCATGGCCATGGTCTAGTCATTGGTCATAATTATCATTGATTAGTTTTCCTGCCGCTTATGAGTAATTAGTCATGTGGACTTATTAGCAAAGATTTAAATTAAGTAATTCAATAATTTAATGAATTATTTTTTATTTAATTTGTGCTCTTCTAGGGGGTCATGTGCTAACTGGGCTCCTGCCATTAAGATTTATGGGAATGCTAAGCTTACTTCAGGTATTATTAAAGTGACCGACCACAGTTTATCCAGTAATCTACAAAGCATAATTTAAGAAAGCCAACTAATCATATAAGAGCTTGTTGTTTTGGGAAGACTCTTATCTGCTGTTTATTAAAAATAAACCTTTATTTTAATCCTTTATCAGAGTCCTGTCATTTGTCTGGTCCTTTTTTGAAATTTCAAAAATTTTGGAAATGTTTACATTTTTCACACTAGAAGGTTTTTTAAATAATGAAAAAGTTTTTGGTACAGTGTGGTGGCTTTCATCTATTCTTTTCAAACATTTAAAACCAGATGCACATTTGAATTCTGCTCACAACATGCTTCTAAATCATGATGGAAATACTAAAGCCCCAGTGTTCTTTATTAACACTTCAAACGTTTTAATAATCATGTTTTTTGCTCATAATTACCAAAATATGTTGTTAATCCACCTTGTAATTTAATTTAAAAAGTATTTTGAGAAATGTTTTAAAGCCAGTGGGAAAGGTGTTGCGAAGCTTTATCGGACATAGTATTAGACCATTAATTCTGTCACTGATTTCTTCCCACTCTAAGATTAAATGATTTCTTTCATTAAATGTGACCATAGTCCTATGAAATACATGAAAAAAAAATCTTTAATCGTTGTTGTGGGTTCAAGGAAAAGCAGCAAAACTCAAAAAATCTGGAAAAATGAAATGAATGCTCTATGTAATAAATTGAAATAAAGTATTTGTCAAGGTATGGTAACCCATACCTAAAATGTGACCTCTGTGTTTAACCCATCCTGGCAGGTAGTGAACACACACAGACAAACACAAACTTACACACACACAGCTACTCATATTGGGTTTTCTTGGAACCCAGGCACCTTCTCCAAGCTTCTCCACCCAGTTCCGTCAAATCGGGGAATCCTGACACAGAGAGGATAAGGGTATTTCCTGCACTATGCTTTATGTGATTTGTCAAATCTCAGTCCAACGGGAAAGGCATGTCAGCTAAAAGAAAAACTGACAGGACTAGTATTTCCAAAACACAATCAGAATCATTGTGCAATCAAACCCAGTGCTTTCCCATTCAACAGTGCCATGGTACACACACACAATTTTTACACCAAAGCCATTTTCATCAATCCGAACATGCGTTCTGTTTAAGCCAGGGCTCATACTCAAATAGCACATTAATCATGTACAAAAATGACTCTTTACTCCCTTTTTCTCTCTGTCACCTCAGATGACTGATTTTAGCTTTGTGCTTAGTTGTTAAATATACATATGCAATAGGTTGAGGTATTTGTCTATTGCATTAGGTCTTGCTGAAACTTCCTGCATCTTTCATTATTCCATATCTGTTTGTGAAAGGAAAAATGTGGCTCATCTTAAAGTACTTTTGTACTCCTGTGCATCTAGTCAATACAACCCTGAACAAAGAGACATGATTTATAAATTGTGATAACAGGCCTGTAGAGACCAGTTTCCTAACACATAACAGAATCTAAGCAAATTACCTGAAAACGGCTGGCTACCCTTGAACAGGAATCTGGCAAAATCAACCAACCAGTATTAAACTTCAAACCTCTGGCAGTTAACATGAAGCTTTAATTTAGAAATTAAAAATACAATAAAAACAAAGACATAAAGCTGTGTAAACTGTTCAGTAACATTCAACTTTCAACTGCTCTAAAAATGGATCCAATGCATGCAATGTTTTCGCACAAAAATAAACCGGTCCAGTCTGTGAGATGGGCAAAAGTGGACTGCCCTGCTGAAAAACCCATCTTAAGTTGTTTTTTAGCTGGTCCAAGATGGTTATTAGCTGAACTTATGACCACCTTGGACAAACTACCATATTTCATATTTACATAACTACCAGCTTAAGCTAGATTTTGTAATCGGGGTTGGTCAGACAAGAAACAAACAAACACAAAAATACCCAAAACTTCAGGCCAGGTCTGGCTTCAAGGATTCAAAAAATGTCCACACATGCTTGAAAATCAAAAGAAATCTGTCAAGCCGCTCTGTCAAGTGACAGCGGAAAAGTGTGTTAAAAAAGATCATTCTGTGACCTGAAGACTGCCATGCAAACACAACTAAACAAAATCTCTTGCTTCTGACCATCTTTCCACCAGATGTTACAAAATGATTGTAATTCAGTTCCTTCAGCAGACACGTAGATTGAGGTCAGTCAGTATTATGCACACTGTGGCCTCAGTGAAATTTTTTGCCTAACTTGGTAATGTTAAAGGACCTTCTGCAGACCCCAAAGAACTCTCCTACTTAGAAATGTAGAAGTCCCTGATAATAGTCCCTGATAATTTGGCAATGGTACTGTGCATGTGCTTTAATAAAAGATGAATAGCAGAAGTATACAACCTAAAATCTGCCACATTTGCTCATAAGCACACAATCCCACATTTAGGTTCTTTAGCCAAACACCTGTTCTGTAAATGCCACACAACTAGTGGCAGGAAAATGACTTAATGACAATGCTGATTGGCTGATGGCACCACAAGTGCACCCAATCCATAGGAAAAACTCATTTTAATTCCATAACTTTAAGAGGACTCCTCCAAAATAAATGCCGTACTGGTAAAATGTCTATAGTAATATTATAAAATATTTATTATTTTTACTGCGTGCAAGACATTCTGTGTGGACAATGTGACTACATGTGTGTGGAGGGAAAACTCAGGACCTGTCTGGGTTGACCATAGAGGATGTATTGCAAACACTGGACTACAATACTGAAAGCCTTCAGTAAAAATCAAGGTAAATGT